>JANHMN010000204.1:0-28828 GCA_030674055.1 Rhabdomys pumilio
CAGCCCCCTATGCCTCTACACTCACAGGACAATTGCACTCCTCTGGTGTTTCCAGGCACCAGCATTCACATACACAATGACTGCCTGGCCTGTGCAGGAATCTGCACTAACAGGTCCACTGCTGACATCTTGTTCCTGGTGTTTAGCTGCACTCTGATGCACATGGCTCTCCTGGACTTGCTGGAACATCACTTATATGCCCACTGCCCTCCTGGCATCTGCACACAGGTAACCTCACTTTTCCTATTCTCCACTTAGCCCTCTGAATGCCACTTCACTCAAGTTTCCAGTGTAACCCTGGTATCTAAGACACCAGCTGTCCCATGCCCTCTCCCCTCTGCATGTCACTACACTAACATGCTCACTGCCTTCCCTAGACTCTACAGGGAACTACAGTCAAAAACAAAGTGACCACTCTGCCATCTGCAGGCAACTGAACCCTCATGTACACTTCATCCATCTGAACTTTGTAGGTACCTGCACTCACAGGACCACTGTCCCTCTGTGTCCACTGAAAACAACTGTCCACACACACAAACTCCCCTCTCTGGACTCTGTATGAATCTCAACTCTCAGGATATCCTCCAACTTTTAACCTCTGCCTCCAATACACCAATGAGCCCACAGCTACTCTGTCTTCTGCAGGATCCTGAGCACAATATCCGCTCCCCCACCCCCAACTCTGCCCTGTGCAAACCCCTGAACCTACATTTCCACTGACACCCCCTAGGCTCTGCAAGGAAATGCACTCACATGCTGCGTGCCCCTCTGGCCTCTGCATGACCACTGCTCACTCTCCCACTGCACCTCTCTGCACTCTAGAGACACCTGCATTCATATACCAATGACTGTCTGTCTGTGCAGGAGCTGCACTAATGAATCCACTGCCCACAATGGAACTTGAAGCTTCATTCAAGTTCAAACGATCTTCCTGGCATTTCTGGCACATGTACTTATATATCCACTGCCCAATTGTCATCTGCAGCCATATGAACTCACAAGTTAGAATTCCACTTAGCCCTCAGCAGGATCATGCATGCCAATGCCCACTGCATCGCCAGCATCTACAGGAGCCAGCAGCCACAGCAACACTGCTCCACTCTGATCTCTGAGAGCAGCTGGACTCAAACGTCCATTAACCTATTCTGGACTCAGCAGGAACTGTAGTTACATGTGAACATGCTGTCTCTGGCCTTTGTAGGCTCCTGTTCACACAGCCAACCTCACACTGGGGACATCTGCAGGCCCCTGCACTAATGCCCAATGCATACATCTGCACTCACATACCTACTGTCCACCTCTGTACCCCACAGGTATTCATACTCACATAACCCACTGCACCCATGTGTCATAAGCAGGCAACCTTAGTCAAATGTCCAGATGCCCTGCTGGCCTCAGTATATCCCTACTTTCTCACTGTCACCCCTGCTTATCACATAAAAAGGCTTCTGCAAGCAGTTGCCCACTGCATCCCTGGCATCTGCAGGTATCTGGATTCACATCACCAATACACACATGGCCTCTGAACGGCACCTGAGCAAACATGGCCATTAACCACCCTGGCTGCTCACTGCATCCCTGGCATCTCAGGCATCTGCATTTACCATGGGTGTGCTATGAAAGGGTCCTGGGCACACACGGCCACTAACTACCCTGGACTCTGCATGAATCAACACTCATAGGAACACTGCCTCACTCTGACCTCTGCATGTTCCTGCAATCACAAGCCCACTTTCTTCTGCAGGCACCTGCAGTCACATGCCCATGGGTACCCTATCCTGTGCAGAAACATACACTCATATAACCATCCAGTTCACTGGTCTCTGCACATACCTACCCTCATATGTACACTGCCCCACACTCTGTGTATCTGCACTCCCATGTCCAGTGAACTCCTGTTCTCTGCAGACACATGTACTCAAAGGCTAACTGACCAGCTGTAGCCTCTACAGGCACATGCAGCCATGCACAAATTGTCCCTCTCTGTCCCCTGGATGCATGTTCACACACATTACTACTATTGCTCTCTGACCTCTGCAGACACATGGACTCACATGCACATGTCTTCTTCTGTACCCTGAACACACCTGCACTGACATACCACAGTCCCCTGTCTCTGCAGGCACATACACTCACTACCCACTGCCTGCCTCTGTTGTCAGCATGCACCTGCACTCATGTACCCACTGCTCCTCTCTGACCTCTACAGACCCTGTACTCACATAATCAATGACTGCCTGTCCTGTGCAGGAATCTACAATAACATGTCTACTGCCCAACTCCTCTCTTCACACATAGCTGTACTGAAATGCTCACTGTCCTGCCGGCATCTGCAGGTGTGTGTCCTCACATACCCAATGCCACACTCTGCTCTCTGCATGCACATGTACTCACATGCCCCCTCCCTTCCTCTGTCCTCAGCAGACGTCTGTGCTCACACACCTACTGCCTCTCTCTCGCCTCTACATGACACATTCTGACCCCTCAGCCACATGCCCTCACAAGTCCAGTAACCTTCTGTCCCCTGCAGACACCTGAACATACATGCTCTCTGACTCTCACTGCTCTCTGCAGACACCAGCACTCACATGAGCATTGCCCCCTTAACTCCCTTAACTGCCCTTACTTCCATGCCCACTACCCACCTCTGCTGACTGCATGTTGCTGCACTCACATGCCCACTGCCCTTCTCTGGACTCAGCATGGTTTGGTCAACAGGCAAATGGACTCCTGTGGACACTCACTCTCCATGACCTCTGCAGGCACCTGAACTCAGAGTTCCAGTGCCCACATGTGTCTTGTGCAGGCACCTACAATCACATTCTCACGGCCCTTGTAGACACCTGCACTTGCAGAACAACTTCTCATATCCCACCTCTGGAGGTCCTTGAATCACATGCCCACTGTGCCCATCTGTCTTGTGTAGGCACCTGCATTCAAATGCCCACTTCTAGTCATCATCAGGAGGCATGTACAGTCACAGTATCACTGCCCAACTCTGCTCTCTACCTGAACATGTAGTCACTTGTGACATCGTCCCTCTTGCCACAGCAGGCTCCTACACACACATGTCCACTGCCCTACTCTGGTCACCGCATTCTCCTACACTAATAAGCCCACAGCTTCTCTCTGGCATCTGCAAGCCATTGTCCTCATATGGACATATCCCCTCTCTGCCCTGGGCAGACACCTGCACTCACATATGCGCTGTCCCCTATCTCCTCTGCACTCACATGCTCACTGCATTCTCTAGACTCTCTAGAGTCCTACAATCAAAAAAAAAAAAAAAAAAAGAAAGAACGAAAAAGAAAAAGAAACTGACTTATTCTGCCATCTGCAGGCACTGGTACCCATATGCCCACTTTCCCCACCTGACCTCATTCGACATCTGCAAATACATATCCACTGCACGCTCTGGAATTCTTGCTACTTAATCGCACATGTCTATGCATTTCTGGCATCTGTGGAGACATGTCTACTGTCCTCCTCTGGTCCTAGCAGGAATGTACTCACTTGAATATCTCCCCTCTCTGGCCTTGGTAGGTGTAGGGAGCAGACTTGGTTATACATTGAAAGCCAATATCGGCCATGGGCCTGAGTTGGCCATGCATGCCTGTTAACACAATGTCTTGGTCTCTGTGGGAGAACACTGACCCTAGAACAGATACCTATAGATATTGTAGACAGGCAGCCATAGTGGAAAACTACCAGCCTGGATGAGAACAAGTAGTCATACGACTTGTCGATGGGTAGCCTTGGTGGAGGGTGCCAGCTTGGATAAGAACAAATGAATCATAGACAGGGTCATAGTGGCCTGTTCCCTGCTTCTTCACCCAGCCAAAACCCTGTCCTAGAAGATGTCTGTAATCCCCCTGAGGACACCTACGATCCTGTGTCATCCCCTTCCCTAAATCCTGCCTTTGTGTGTATGGAATCCCTGTGTGAAAAAATTAAAAGTAAGGTTTGATCAGGGTATAGATAAGCCCTCATACTTTGTGTTCCCCTGTCCTCCAGTTCTCTTCCCAGATCTGCTGATCCCAGTTCAATGCCCCGTGAGACTGGGGAAGGTAGGTATCTGTTCACACAGCCAACCACCCACTGTGGAATCTGCAGGCCCCTGATCTCATGCCCACTGCACTCTTTATTCTCTGAGGACCACTGTACTCACATACCCAATATGCCACCATACCTTCTGTTGGTACCTGGACTCACATGCCCACTGCACATACCAGGTTCCTGAAGGCATAGGCAATCATGTTCTATCCCCTCTGCATCCTCTGCAGGCACCTGCACTCACACGACCATTAAAATCCTGCATCCTCAAAGGATACCTGCTCTCTCAGGTCCACTGTCCACATCTGTATTCTACTGTCATCTGCACTCACATGAACTCTGTCCCATTGCCCTGCAGGGACATAAACACACAGAGCCACAGCTCCACAATGGCCTCTGCACTCACCCACCCTTACTTGCTAATTTCACCTCTCTGGTCTCTCCAGACAACTGCATTCACAAACCCAATGACTGCCTGGTCTGAGCAGGAATCTGTACTGATGTGTCTCCTGCCCACCTCTGCTCCTGGCTGCACTCATATGCTCACAGATCTGCTGGAATCTGCTTCAAACTACACTCACATGCCCAGTGCACTCCTGGCATCTACAGCACATGGACTCACATTCCCACTGCTCCACTTAGCACTCTGAAGGCTCCTCCACACACACGTGCACTGCATCCCAGGAATCTACAGGCACAGGCAGTCACATGTTCAAGGTCTCATGTTGGTTTCTGCAGACACCTGCACATTCATGCCCAATGCACATCTTTGGTCTCTGCATGCATCAACACCCACTGCACAATCTGTCTTCTGCAGATACCTGCAGTCACATGTCCACTGTCCCCTCCCTCTGCTCTCTGCAGGTATTTATACTCACCTGCCCACTGATCCTCTGTCTTCTCCACTCTAGTGTTCATATACCAATGACTGCCTGGCTTGTACAGGAGTCTGCATGGACAGGAATGCTATCCACATCTGATCTTGGTGCTTAGCTGCATTCACATGCACACTGGCCTCCTGGGAATCTGCACTCACATGCCCACTGCCCATCATTATGTCTTGTGTAGTCTCATGCACAAGTAGACATCACACAGGACCAATCTGGTTTCTGCAGGACCTACAGTCATATATACACTGCTCCGCTCTGCTCTCTGCAGGTCCTTGGACTCACATGCACACTGGCTGCCTGTGGTCTCAGCAGGAACTGTAGTCACATGTGCACTTACTGTCTCTGACTTTTTAGGTATCTGTTCACAGCATACCTCACTCTGGTGACATCTGCAGGCACCTGCACTCATGTCCACTCTACACTTCATCCTCTGAGGACACCTGCACTCACAGGCTCCTCTCTGTCTTCTGAAGTCACATGCACTCACATGTCCAATGCTATCTTTTGACCTCAGCATGCACATTCACTCATATGCCCACTGCTCGTGTCTAGCCACTCCAGACAGCTGTATTCACACCCACAATGTCTGCCTGTCCTGTGCAATAATCTGAACTAACATGTCTACTGCCCACATGTGATCATGGCCCATAGCTGCCCTAACATCTCCAATGTCCTGCTGGCATCTGCAGGTGCGTGCACTCACATACCCACTGCTGCTCTTGGCCATTTGAAAGATCATGAATTAAAAAGACTTCGGGCATCTGGCATCTGCAGCCACCAGCCCTACATGCCCACTGCTTTCATTTTCCCCTAGAGGCACATGCACTCTAGTTCCCACAACCCCTCTAGATCCTCTGCAGGAATCCACACTCACATGCACACTGCATTCTTGGCTACTAGTGGAACCTACACACGCATGGGCACCATGGTGTCTGCACACACACATTCCCAGTTCCACACTCTGCTCTCTGCATGCATATCACTCACATGCCTACTGCACTACTCACCTCTGCTCTCTGCATATATGTGCATTCACATGCCCACTCCCCTCCTCTGCCCTCAGCAGGTGTCTGTGCTCACATATCTACTGATTCTCTCTGGTCCCCCCAGGCACCTGCATTCTCATCTGTAATCACCATTTCAGCCCTCAGCAGGCTGCTGCTGTGAGATGCTCATGGCTCACCTCTGTCCTCAGCATGCATTCTGTTAACATGTCCTCTCTCCACTTCTGTCTTCTGCAGAAACCTCTATTCAAATGCACCTCTATCCTGTCCTTGAAGGAACCTATGCTGACAGTCCAGCTCTGCTCTCTACAGAAACATGCCATCGCATGTGCACTGACCCACCCTGTTCTCATTGGGTACCTGTGATCATATGTCCCATGTCTCCAATTGATTCATTTAGGCACATATATATTGTCCACTGTCCCTATCTGTCCTCTGCAGGCACCTCTGTCACAGACAAACTGCCCCTTTCTGACCACTGCAGATGCATGCACTCACAGTCTCACTGTCCCATCAATATTCTGCATGCCTTTGAACTCACATGCACACTGCCAGCCTGTCCTCTGCAGGAACAGGCATTCCCAAGCCCAGTCTCTCTCTCTGGACTCTCCAGTTACCTGAACTCATTGTCCATTCCACTCTTCTATCCTCTGAGGACAGGCCGACTGCTCCTCTCTGTTCTCTGAAGAGATCTGCACTCTCATGCCCAATGCTACCCTGACATCTGCAGGGTCCATCACTCACATGATCACTGTCCTATTCTGCTCTCTACAGGTACTAGTCCACATAGTTTCCTGATGGCCTCTGCAGACACCTGCACTCAGGGGCCCTCTGCCATCATAACCTCCCCAGGAACCTGAAGTCACAGGCACACTTTCCCCCTCTGATCTGTTCAGAAACTGAACTTACATGTAAAACACATGCTTGCATCCACAAGTAACTACACTCATATGACCAAAAGCATGCAATAACACTTACTGCCTTCCGCATGCTTCTGCAATCACCTGCACTCATGGGCCCAATGCACAACCTTGTCCTCTCTAGGACATGTCCACTGTCCATATCTGGTCTTGATGCTTAGCTACACTCACATGCCCACTGCTGGTCTAGAATCTGCTGGAACCTGCACTCTCAAATCCACTGCTCTCCTGGCACCTGCAGGCAAGTACACTCACATTCCCATTGCTCCATGTAGCCCTCTGAAGGCTCCGGCACCAGCTCTCTGCATCCCTGGAAGTTACAGGTACAAGCAGTCACATGCCCGCTGCCTCCCTTTGGCCTCTGTAGGCAACTGCAAGTTCATTTCCAATACCCAGCTCTGACCTCTGTAGGCATCTACACTTATATACCTGCTGCTGCACTCTGCTCTCTGCATAGACCTGCACACACATGCCCTCTTCCCCATTCTGCACACCTCTGATCTCTGCATGTCTCTGCACTCACATGCCCACTGTATCCCTGCCATCTATAGACAACTGCATTCACATCAGCAATGCACACTTGGCCTCTGAAAGGCACCCATGCCAATGTGGCCACTCGCTAGCCTACGTCCTGCAGGAACCCATGCTCACTGCACGCACCCGTTTTATGTAGCCACCAGCACTGACGTGGCAAATGCCACCCTTGGGCCACTGCAGGCACTTTTACTCACAGATCCACTGCCCTTTTCTGTCCCCTGCAGCACTCCTGCTTTTGCATGCTCCTGAACTCATGTGCCCACCCATCCTCTCTGGCCTCTCCAGACATCTATATCCAAATAATCAATGACTGTCTAGCTTGTGCACTAACATAAAAACTGCTTTCTGGCATATGCATGCACCTCCACTCACATACACAATGCTCCACTCTGCTCTCTGCATGTACATGCACTCACATGCCTGCTCCCTGCCTCTGGCCCACTGCCCTACACTTGCTAATGTAAGAACCTGAATTCACATGACCACTATGACCCTGGCTTCTACAGGCACCTACACTCAGATGCCCTCTGACCTTCTCTGGCCTCTACAGGTAGCTATAAGTCCATGCCTATTGCCTCTTGCTGTGAAGGCACCTACATTCACATGCAGCCTACCCCACTCTAGCCCCTGCAGATAACTGCACACAAATGCCCACTGCGTCTCTCTACCCTCTGCAGACTCCTACACTCTTATACCCACTGCCCCACTCTGCTCTCTGCAGGTACTTGGAATCCCATGCCACAGAAGATATATGGTTATAAAAAAACCTACAATCACATACCCATGGGCCCTTTCTGGCTTCTGTGTACACCTGCACCCACAGAGCAACCTCCCACCTCTGACCTCTGGAGACACCTTCACTTAAGGGTACACTGATGTCCTGTTCTCAGCAGGAACCTGAACCCACATGTCCACTTCGGCCCTCTGACCTCTCTATATCCCTGAACTTACATGTCTATTGGAAGCCCAGTCTCTGCAGGAATCTACACCTACATGAACTCTGTCCCCTTGTCTCTCCCCTCTCTGGCCTTGGTAGGTGTAGGGAACAAATTTGCTTATACACTGAAAGCTCAAACCGGTAATGGCCTGAGTCAGTCATGCATGCCTGCTAACACAATGTCTTGGTCTCTGTGGGAAAACATTGACCTAGGAACAGATAGCTATATATCTTGTAGACAGGCAGCCATAATGGAAAACTACCAGACTAGATAAGAACAAGTAGCCATAGGTCTTGTTGATAGGTAGCCTTGGTGAAGGGTACCAGCTTGGATAAGAACAAATGAATCATAGACAGTCATAGTGACCTGTTCCCTGCTTCTTCACCCAGCCAATACCCTGTTCTAGAAGATATCTGTACTCTGCCTGAGGACACCTACGTGCCTGCATCATCCCCTTCTCTACATCCTGCCTCTATGTGCATATAACTCCTGTGTGAAAAAATTAAAAACAAAGTGTGATCAGCCTACAGACAAGTCATCATCCCTTGTGTTCCCCTGTCCTCCAGTTCTCTCTTCCAGATCTTCTGATTCCAGTTCAATGCCCTGTGAGACTGGGGAAGGTAGGCATCTGTTTACACAGCCAACCTCTCACTGTGGAATCTGCAGGTCCCTGCAATCATGCCCACTGCACTCTTTAAGCTCTAAGGAAACTGCACTCACAGACAAAATATGCCCCCGTACCTTCTGTTGGTACCTGGACTCACATGGCCACTGCACATATCTGGTTCCTTAAGACATGGACACTCACCTTCCATCCCCTCTGCATCCTCTGCAGGCACCTGCACTCACATGACCATTGAAAGCCACCACCATGCTTAGAGGATAACTGCTCTCTCATGCCCACTGTCCCCATCTGTATTCTAATGACACCTGCACACACATGAACTCTAACCCCTTGTCCTGCAGGGACATAAACACACAGAGCCACAGCCCCACAATGGCCTCTGCACTCACCTAAGATTACTTCCCAATTTCACCACACTGGCCTCTGCAGATAACTGCATCCACAAACCCAATGACTGCCTGGTCTGTGCAGGAATCTGTACTGATGTGTCTCCTGCCCACCTCTACTCCTGGCTGCACTCATATGCTCACAGATCAGCTGGAATCTGCTGAAAACTTCACTCACATGCCCACTGCACTCCTGGCAGTACATGGACTCACATTCCCACTGATTCACTTAGCTCTCAGAAGGCTCCTCCACACACATGTGCACTGCATCCCAGGAATCTACAGACACAGGCAGTCACATGTTCAAGGTCTCATGTTGGTCTCTGCAGACACCTAAATGGTCATGCCCAATGCACACCTTTCGTCTCTGGAGGCATCAATGCCCATTGCACAATTTGTCTTCTGCAGACACCTGCAGTCACATGTACACTGTATTTATACTCACCTACCCATTGCCCCTCTGTCTTCTCCACTCTAGTGTTCATATACCAATGACTGCCTGGCTTGTACAGGAGTCAGCATGGACAGGAATGCTACCCACATCTGATCTCGGGGTTTAGCTGCGTTCACATACACACTGGCCTCCTGGGAACCTGCACTCACATGCCCACTGCCCATCATTATGTCTTGTGTAGTCTCATGCACAAGTAGACATCACACAGGACCAATCTGGCTTCTGCAGGACCTACAGTCATATGCACACTGCTCCATTGCTCTCTGCAGGTCCTTGGACTCACATGCACACTGGCCTCCTCTGGTCTCAGCAGAAACTGTAGTCCCATGTGCACTTCCTGTCTCTGACTTTGTAGGTATCTGTTCACAGCATACCTCACTCTGGTGACATCTGCAGGCACCTGCACTCATGTCCACTCTATACTTCATCCTCTGAGGACACCTGCACTCAGGCTCCTCTCTGTCTTCTGAAGTCACATGCACTCACATGTCCAATGCCACCTGACCTCAGCATGTATCTGCACTCATGTGCTTACTGCTCCCTTCTGGCCTCTCCAGAAAGCTGTATTCACACCCCTAATGTCGGCCTATCCTGTGCAGTAATATGAACTAACATGTCCACTGCCCACATGTGTTCATGGCCCATAGCTGCCTTAACATGTCCACTATCATGCTGGCATCTGCAGGTGCGTGCACTCACATACCCACTGCTGCTCTTGGTCATTTCAAGGATCCTGAATGCAAAGGCCCACGGCCATCTGACATCTGCAGGCACTGGCCTTACATGTCCACTGTCTTCATTTCCCTCCAGAGAAGCATGTACTCTTGTGCCAGCAATCTCTCTCGGTCATCTGCAGGAATCTGACCTCATAAATCTACTGCATTCTTGGCTACTGAGAGGAACCTGCACACACATAGACACCCTGAAGTCTGAACACACACACACAGCCAATGCCACACTCTGCTCACTGCATGCACATGCACTCACATGCCCACTGCACTACTCACCTCTGCTCTCTGCATATATGTGCACTCACATGCACACCCGCTCCTCTGCCCTCAGCAGCTATCTGTGCTCACATATCCACTGCCTCTCTCTGGTCTCTGCAGGAATCTGAATTCTCATATGCACCTGCACGATAATGCCCACTACTCTCCTCTGCCTCTGGAGGATGCTCACATGTCCCCTGCATTCTTGGCCCCTAGGAGGTACCTGCACAAGCCTGACCACTGAGCACCCTGGCCTCTGCAGGTACCTGCACACACATTCCCACTGCTCTCCTGTCCTCTGCAGGAACACACATCCCCATGCCCATAGTACATCTCTGCTCTCTACAAGAAGATGAAGTCTCATGCCCAATATCCGATTCTGACTTCTGTATATACCTGTGTTCACATGTTCACTGTCCCATCTGCCCCATATAGGCACATATGATTCACTGTCCCCATGTGTCCTCTGCAGGGACCTTCACTCACAGGCAAACTGTACCCTTCTGACATCAGCAGATATGTGCACTCACAGTCCCACTGCCAAACTGTGCTCTCTACCTGAACATGTAATCACCTGTGACTGCCCCCGTCTGGTCACAACAGGCTCCTACACTCACATGTCCACAGCTTTTTTCTGACATCTGCAGGCCATAGTCCTTATATAAACACATCCACTCTCTGTCCTGGACACACACCTGGACTCACATGCCCACTACCCCCTCTGGTCACAGTAGGCTCCTACACTCACATGCCCACAACTTCTCTCTGGCATCTGCAGGGCATTGTCCTCATAGGGACACTTCCCCTCTCTATCATGGACACACTCATGCACTCAATATCCGCTGTCCCCTCTCCCCTCTGCATGTCTCTACACTCACATGCTCACTCCCTTCCCGAGACTCTGCAGTGACCTACGCTCAAAAACAAAGTGACCCCTGCAGGCACCTGCTCTCAAATGCCCACTGCCCACATCTGTTCTTGGAGTTTAGCTGCACTCACCTGCCCACTGCCCTCCTTTTGTCTGGTTGCTAACTACACTCACATACCCTCTAACTTCTTGGAGTCTGATGTCTCCTGCACTCACATGCCCACTGCCAGCCTATCCAACAGAGAAGCTTGAACTCACATGCAGGAAAACGGTCATCTGATATCTGGAGACTCCTGCACTCACATGCCCACTACTCTTCTCTGGCATCTACAAGTAGCTATACTCTCATGCCCACTGTCTCTTGCTGTGAAGGCATCTACAGTCACATGTAATCTATCACACACTAACCCCTGCAGGTATCTACACACAAATGACCACTGTCTCTGTGTCCTCTGCAGACACCAACACCCTATACACACTGCCCCCCTCTACAGGTTTTGGAATCACATGCCATTAAAGCCATCTGTGTCCAGGAGTCACCTGCACTAACATGTCCATGTCCATTTTCTTGAGTCTGCAGACAACTGTACTCACAGACCAAACTCTCATTCTGATATCTGGAGCCACCTACACTCATGGATATATGGCTCACCTGTTCTCATTAGGAATGTGAACATGCATGCCTCTTCTCACCTCTGGCCTCTGGAGGCCACTGTACTCAGGTACTCACAGAATCCCTATATCTCTGCAGTCACTCTCACTTGACAAGTGTACTTCTCTGGTCTCTTCACATTCCTGCATTCATATACACAATACTGCCTGACCTGTGCAGGAATCTGAACCAACATGTCCATGGCCACATCTGGTGATGCTTAGCTACACTCTCATGCCCACTGCTCATCATGGTCTCTACATGTATCTATAACCATATGTCCACTGTCCAACTCTGCTCTCTATAGGTTCTAGTGTCACCTACCCACAGTCCCCTGATGGCCCCTGCAGGGACCTGCACAGAAGGGCCCCCGGCCATCATGTCCTTGGAAGGAATCTGAACACACAGGCCCACTAACACCCAATAACTTCTGCAGAATCTGTACTTACACATGAAATCACAGTCTGCACTCTAGAGAAACACATTCACATGCCCAGAGCCATTGTGCAGTGTAAAAAAACACACATTCACATGTCCACTTGTATTGTGCAATTTACAGAAACACACATTCACATGACCAATGCTATAGGGCACTCTACAGAAACACACATGGACCTACACACACACACACACACACACACACACACACACACTGACCCAACCTGCAGGTCTTAAGTACTTGTACCTATGTGCCCACTGCCCCATGTGGATTATGCAGCCACCTGCACCCACATTCCCACTGTCACCCATGTCTCTTGTCCAGAACCTGCACTCACAAGCCCAATGCCAGCCTGCGTTGGCACACACTCTCATAGTCCAACTTACAGTATCTGACATTGGAGCACCTACCCTCATGGGAAAACTGCTATCCTGTCCTCAGCAGGAGCAGTGTGCCCACTGCTTTGTTCTCATATCTACAGGTAGCTATACTCCAATGTGACTCTGCTCTCTGCATGTTCCTGCAATCACATGCCTACTGCCCTGGACTCAGCATGGTCCTATACTCATATAAACACTGCTTCTCTCATGCATCTGCAGAGACCTACACTGACATGCCAACTGCATCATTCTGGACTCAGAAGACAACTGTATATACAATCCCTTTCCTAAATTTTAAAAGTCTCTTGTCCAGAACCTGCACTCACATGCCCAATGCCAGCCTGCGTTGGCACACACTCTCATAGTCCAACTTGCAATATCTGACCTATCCCTATGGACAAACTGCTATCCAGTCCTCAGCAGGAGCAGTGTGCCCACTGCTTTGTCTAAAATCTACAGGTAGCTACACCCCAATGTGACTCTGCTCTCTGCATGTTCCCTGCACTCACATGCCCACTGTCCTGGACTCAGCATGATCCAATACACACTTGGCCGTGTCTACATATAGGCACTAACCACCCTGGTCTCTGTGGACACCTCCACTCACACGTCCACTGCTCCAACTCTGTTCTCTGTGGGTGCTTAAACTCAAAATATTCACTGCCCTGATATGGTCTAAGTAGGGACCTGGTCTCACATGCCAACAGTGTTACAGTTTTCTGTAGGCTCCTACATTAACATGCCAACATCTTCTGTATCCTCTGCATGCACACTGCCCACCTATGCTCTCTGCATTTACATGCCCACTGCACACCTCTGCTCTCTGCACTCACATGCCCACTGCACACCTCTGCTCTGTGCAGGTATTTATACTCACTTAACCCACTGCACCCATGTGTCCTAAGCAGACAACTGTAGTCACATCCCATGTCCCTGTCTTGTCTCCATAGGCACCTGCACTAATATTGCAACCTCCTATCACATCTGCAGGCACCTGCACTTACATGCCCACTACCACTCTTAAGCTTCCATAGGTACCTGTATTACAATTCCCACTTCTTCTCTCTGGCATCTACACTTACCTCACTCAGAAGCCAAATGGTACCTCTGGCATCTACATGTACCTGGACTCATAGTCACACAAGCCCTCACTTTCCTCTGCAGACAATTCACGCACATGTGCACTTTCCTTCTTCGGACTCTAATGGCAGCTTCATGACAATCACACAGCCTCTTGCTGGTCTCTGCAGGCTCCAGCACTCACATGCTCAATGGCCTCTGGCCACTGCATGACCTGCACTTACTTTCCCACTACAAACACACACACACACACACACACACACACACACACACACACACACACACCTCTATAGGCACCTGCACTCACATGCAAACTACCCCACTCCATCATCTATAGGCACCTGGACACACATGCTCACCTTCTATACACTGCAGTACAGTGTCCTCATGTGACCAATGGCCCCTTGCTTATGCAGGAATACAACTCTGATACCCACTCCCCCTATGTACTCTGCACTCAGGCACCTGCACTCAAGGCACCATGCTCCCATGTGTCTCCTGCAGGTACCTGCACTCAAGGCACCAAGCTCCCATGTGTCTCCTGCAGGCACCTGCACTCAAGGATCCATGCTCCCATGTGTCTCCTGCAGGCACCTGTCCTCAAGGATCCATGCTCCCATGTGTCTCCTGCAGGCACCTGCACTCAAGGCACGAAGCTCCCATGTGTCTCCTGCAGGTACCTGCACTCAAGGCACCAAGCTCCCATGTGTCTCCTGCAGGCACCTGCACTCAAGGCACCATGCTCCCTTGTGTCTCCTGCAGGTACCTGCCCTCAAGGATCCATGCTCACATGTGTCTCCTGCAGGCACCTGCCCTCAAGGCACCATGCTCCCATGTGTCTTCTTCAGGTACCTGCACTCAAGGCACCAAGCTCCCATGTGTCTCCTGCAGGCACCTGACCTCAAGGATCTATGCTCCCATGTGTCTTCTGCAGGCATATGCACTCACATGACCCCTGGCAGACTGTCCAATGAAGAAACCTGTGCTCGCATGCTCAAACCCACCATCTGGTCTCTACCAGCATCTGCACACAGGCATCTGCACTACTCTCACCTGCCATTTGCACCTCTCTGTCCTCTCCAGAGATCCACACACCCACTGACTGCCCAGACTGTGCAGGAAGCTGCACTGACATTTCTACTGCCCACCATTTGTCTGGTTGCTAACTATATTCACATAGCCTCTAACTTCTAAAGTGTGATGTCAACTGCATTCACATGCCCACTGCATTTCCTGCATCCATAGGAATCTACATTCCTATTACCATTGATCCAATAATACTTGCAAAGGGTGTGGGCCTCTCAGGTACACTGCATGTTTAGGAACCTGTAGTCACATACATGTTATCACCCTGGCCTTTCCAAACACTTGCACTGTCATGCCCACCACCAAACTCTGGCATCTGAACACCTGAACTCACATGTCCACTGTCCTTCCCTGGCTGCTCCTGTCACCTGCACTCACATGCCCACTTCCTCCCTGGCCTCTTTAGGAACCTGAGCTAACATGCTCACTGACACCCTCTGAGCTCTGCAGGCACCTGCAAGCACTTGGCTGCTCCAAGCATAGAGTCTGATGGAACCTATAATCACATGCTCCCTGTGTATCTCTGGTCTATGCCCAACCAACATCACATGTCACTGTGACCCTGGCCTCTGCAGGCACCTGCACTCTCACGCCAAGTGCCTCATGGCATCTGAAATCTTGTACATTCAAACAGTCACTGCTTCTCTTAGCACTCTGAAAAACCCTGCACTCAAATGCAATGCACCAACCCCTAGTCTCCGTAGGCCCTACAGTCACGTGACCACCTTCTCCCTTCACCTCTACTGACACCTGCACTATGCTGTACAGTGCCCACCCAAGGCCTCTGCAGGCACCTGCACTCACATGCACACTGCCCTCCTCTGGTGTCTGCAGGCACTCTCACTCACATACCCAACTAAACATTCCTCTTCTGCAGGCTCCTGCACTCACATGCTCTCTGACACTCTCCGGACTCTGCAGGCACACACACCATGTTATCACTGCACCTCTGTTCCCTCTCCATGCACATGAACTCACATGTCCACTGTCCTTCTCTAGTCTCTGCCGAACCCTGTAGCCCCATGTCCACTGCCTCTCTGTGGACTCTCCAGTTACCTGAACTCACTAGTCCATTCCACTCTTCTCTCCTCTGGGGGCAAGGGCAAGCCTACTGCTACTCTCTGTTCTCTGAAGGCATGTGCAATCATATGCCCATTGCCTCTCTCTGACCTCTTCAGTCCCCTGTACTCCCACTCCACTGTCTCCATCTGCCTTCCACAGTTACTTGCTCTCAGAAGCCCATTACTATTCTCTGGTCTCTTCAGGTATCTAAACTCACATACACTGCACCCTCTCTAGACGCTCCAAAAAAATCTGCATTCAAAGGCATACTGCCCTCCTCTGGCCTCTGCAGGAAACTGCACTCACAAGTCCCCTGCCATATTCTGCCCTCTGTATGTACCTGAACTCACATGCCAATGCTATTGTGGCCTCTGCAGATACATGCTGTCACAGGCTCACTAACTTCCCTCTGGCCCTGCAGGCATGTGTACACAGATAAAGATTGCCCTCTTTGCAACTCTGCAGGCATCTGTACTCAAAGGGTAGTAATCGTCTTCCATCTTCTGCAGGCACCTACACTCACCTACATTGCCCTCCTCTGCCATCTGTAGGTACCTGAACTCACATTACTTATCCCTGCATCCATGGACACTTATATTACAAATGGCCCCTCTGGCCTCCAAAGACACCTGCTCTCACATTACTATTGAAATCTCATATCCTCAGAAGACACCTGCACTCCCATGCCCACCGCCCCCATCTATCTTCTGCAGACACCTGCAGTCACATGACCATGGCCTCCTTCCCTCTCCATGCTCATCATTCAAACCCACAGCCCTCTATGCCTCTACACTCACAGGACAATTGCACTCCTCTGGTCTCTTCAGGCACCAGCATTCACATACACAATGACTGCCTGGCCTGTGCAGGAATCTGCACTAACAGGTCCACTGCTGACATCTTGTTCCTGGTGTTTAGCTGCACTCTGATGCACATGGCTCTCCTGGACTTGCTGGAACATCACTTATATGCCCACTGCCCTCCTGGCATCTTCAGACATGTGCCCTCCCTTTTCCTATTCTCCACTTAGCCCTCTGGATGCTTCTTCACTCAAATGCCGAGTAGATCCCTGGGATGTAAGACACCAGCTGTTTCATGCTCACTGTTCCCTCTCCCCTCTGCATATCTCTACGCTCAAATGCTCACAGCCTTCCCTAGCCTCTGCAGGGACCTACACTCACAAACATACTAAGCCACTGTGATATATACAGGCACCAGTACCCATATGCCCACTTCTCCCATCTGACCTCTGTGGACATCGGCACCTATGTGTCCATGACACCCTGGTCCCTTCAGACACATGAACTTACAGCCTACTGCCCCTCTCTAGTGTCTATTCTCCCATGCCCACTACCCTACTCTACCGTGGTAGTTACATAAAATCACATGATCCATGCCGCATTTCCTCTGCAGGCACATATATGCACACTCACTGCCTTTTTACACATCTCCACTCATGTGCACATTGCACTTCTCTGCCCTCTTGAGACACCTGTGCTCATTTACACAATGACTGCATGTTCTGTGCACGAATCTGGACTAAATTGTCCACTGCCCACCTCTGGTCTTGGACTGTGGCTACACACACATGCCCACTGCTCTCAGACTAGGCACATATACTCACAGACCAAATTCCCACCTCTGACCTTTGGAGACACCTACACTTGCAGGCCATTGCTACCCTGTCCTCAGCAGGAACATAAGTTCACAGGCCCCCTCTGGACTCTGCAGTCTCCTTCAGTTACATATGCATTGACACCCTTTTCTCTCATGGACTTGGGCTCACAGCTGGCCCTCTCTGACCTCTGCAGGAATCTGATGTTATATATCTAATGTAATCCTGGTCTCTGCAGGAACCTGCACCTTCATGTCAACTGAAACCATGTACTCTACTGGCACCAGGCTACAAATGCAACCAGACCTTTCTGGCCTCTACAGGTACATCAACTACATGCCCACTGCCCCCTTGTATCTCCACGCACCTCTACCCTCACCTGACAATTAAACCTCTCTGCTGTCCTATACACCTCTGGTCACATACACAATGACTGCGTGACCTGTGCAGGGATCTGAACTGACATGTCCACTGCCCACCTCTGGTCATGGTGCTTATCTACACTCACAAGATCACCACCCTCCTGCTGTCTGCTGGCACCTGCACTCACAAGCACACACCCTTCCTGACCTATGCATACATGAACACTCAAATACACACAGCCGAATTTAGACCTCTGAAGGCTCCTGCACTCAAAGGCCCACTTACCCTCCTTTCCTCTGTAGTCACATGCTAATTACCACTGCATATCCCTGACCTCTCTGGACACCTGCACTCATATTGCCATTGTGTTCCCTATGCTGTCTGCAGGCAATACACTCACATGTCCCTTGCCAGCCTGTCTATCAGAGAAGCCTGAACTCACATGAACAAAACCACCATCTGTCCTCTGCAGACATCTGCACTCAGATGCAAACTACCCCACTCAATCACCTGCAGGCACCTGGACACACTTGCTCACTTTCTGTACACTGCAGTACAGTGTCCTCATGTGACCACTGCCACATTGCTTCTGCAGAAAAAGAGCTCCAATACCTACTCTCCCTATGTCCTCTTCACTATCGTACCCACTGGCCATGCAGGAATCTGTGTTCACATGGACACTGACAACTGTGGGCTCTGCAGACATCTACACTCATATTCCCATTGACTCACTCTACCTCAGAACGGAAATAAACGCACATGCCCACAGCCCGTCTCTGGGCTCTGCAGGCACATGCACTCACATGCCCACTGCCAACTCCAGCATCAGCAGACACCAGCACTCACATATCCATTGCCTGTCTCTGCCTCTGTTGGAACCTAAAATCATATGTCCATTGAACCTTCTGTCTTCAGAGTCCACTTACAGGAAAGCCTTCTCCCCCATCTGTCTTCTGCAGACAACTGCATTCACATGCCCACTGCTATCCTGTACTCTGGGGCTACAACACTCATGTGGTACTCATTGCATTCTTTGTACTCTTTACCCACATTCACATGGCACACTGTCCCAATCTACCGTCTGTCCTCTGGAGGCACCCATAATCCAATGGCAACTTCCTCAGACTAGCCTCTAGAGATACTTGTATTCACCTGACAAATTGCACCCTCTGTCCCCTGGATGCATCTGTACTCACATACAAGTTGTTAGTCTGTCCTCTAAAGCAACAGGCATTCACATGGCCATAGTGACCCTGTGTAGTCACTAGGCACCTGCAGTCACATGTCCACTGTCCCATCTGGTCCTGCTGTTTAGCTTCACTGACATGCAAATTGCTCTCCTCCAGGCACCTGTACTGACATGAACACTGCCCTCCTAACATCTGAATGGACATGAGATCACATGCTCACTGCTCAAACTAGACTTATGAAGGCTCCTGCACTCACATGCCCACTGCATCCCTGACATGTACAGACACCTGCCTTCACATGCCTGCTGGCAGCCTGTCCTGTGTAGGAATATGCAGTCTCAACTCTGTTGCCACTCTCTGGCCTCTCCATGCATCTGCATTTGTCTCTGCAGACAAATGTTCTCACATGCCCACTGCCACTCTCTGGCTTCTACATGACTCATTCTGACCACTCAGTCACCTGCACTCAGAAGCCCACTATCCCTTCTGTCCCCTGCAGACACCTGCACATACATGCCCTCTGCCTCTCTCTGCTCTCTGCAGACACCAGCACTCACATAAACATTGCCCCTTAACTGCCCTTACTTCCATGCCCACTACCCCCCTCTGCTCTCTGCATGTTGCTGCACTCACATGCCCACTGCCCTTCTCTGGACTCAGCATGGACCTGCACTCACATGCCCACTGCCTCTCTCATGCACCTGCAGGCGCCTTCACTGATATGCCCACTGCTATGTTCTAATCTGTAGAAACCTACACTTGAGCCCACTGCTTCCTGTGAACTCACAACCCCTCCCTCACCTATGCAGGCATCTGCACTCAGTTTCCTACCTCATGTCTCTGGACTTTCCAGATACCTGTATTCGTGCCAAAGGCTAACTCTAACCTCAGCAAGCAAATGTACTCACATGACAACTCCCCCCTCCATAACTCCTGAAGGGCATTGCACTCAGAGTTCCACTGCCCTTAAAGTTGTGGGCAAACACCTGCCCTGACATGCCCAGTGACATTCCTTGTAGGCACTCGTGTTACCTCCCATTTCTGACCTCTGGAGACACCTGCATTTGAGGGCACACTGCCATGCTGTCCTCAGTAGGTCTGTGAACACATGTGTCCACCCTCCAACTATGACATCTGCAGTTAATGAAACACTGGTCTCTATAGGCAATGGACTCTCAGGACCACTGGCTCGCTCTCTCCTTCCTCTAAAGGAAGCTGCACCCACATGCCCTCTGCCTCTCTCTGGCCTATTCAAGGAGTAACACTTACAGACACACTGCTCCACTCTGCTCTCTGCAGGTACTCACAATCACATGCCCACTGCCTCCATGTGGCCTCAGCAGGAAACTGCATTCAATGTCCACACCCACTTTCTGGCATTTGCAGACAACTATATTCACACACCAAAATCCCACCTCTGACCTTTGGAGACACCTACACTCACAGGCCATTGCTATCCTGTCCTCAGCAGGAACATAGGCTCACAGGGACCCTCTGGACTCTGCAGTCTCCTTCAGTTACATATGCATTGACACCCTTTTCTCTCATGGACTTGGGCTCACAGGCTGGCCCTCTCTGGCCTCTGCAGGAATCTGATGTTATATATCTAATGTAATCCTGGTCTCTGTAGGAACCTGCACCTTCATGTCAACTGAAACCATGTACTCTACTGGCATCAGGCTACACATGACAACCAGGCCTTTCTGGCCTCTGCAGCCACATGAACTCTGCACTCTGCATCTCTGCAGGCACCTATGGTCACAGTTAAGCTGCCCTCAGGTCTCAGCAGGCAAGTCTACTCACATGCAAAGGGTTCCTTCATCGCCTCCTCATTTACAACTCACCTACCTACTGCAGCTCTCTGCTTCTCCAGTCACCAGCATCCATGCACCCAATGATGGCCTGGCCTCAGCAGAAATCTACACCAACATATCTACTGACCACTTCTGGTCTTGGCACTTAGCTATGCTCACACACAATGTCCCCTGGTATCTGCAGGAATCTGCACTCACATATCGACTGTAAATTTGATTTCTGAGATGTACCTGCACAAACATGCTCCCTGTCCCCAGCTGTCCTCTGCAGGCAACTTCAGTCCCAGGCAAACTGTCCCCTTCTAACCTCTGTAGATACATGCACTCACTGTCCCCCTATCACATCTGTCCCATACTGGTACCTGCATCTGATGCCAGCCTGACTTTCTATACGAACATAACCTCCCAAGCATATTGCCACTCTCTAGTCTCTCCACTGCAGAAAAATGTACTCACAGTGTTCCCTCTGTTTCATGCAGGCGCCTACACATACATACCCTCTGCCTCTCTCTAGCCTCTGCAGTCACCTGCACTCACATGAACACTGGCACCTTGCCTCTGTAGGCACATACACTCATATGACAATTGGACCTCCCTGACATCTCCAGACACCAGGATCCACATATCCAATGACTCCCTGCCCTTTGCAAAAGTATGCATTGACATTTCTGCTGCCCACGACTTTTCTTGTTGCTAGCTACACTCAGATGCCAACTGCCTTCCTGGTATCTGATAGCACTTGAACTAGCATGCCAACCAACTTCCTAGCATCAGCAGGTATGTGCCTTCCCGTTCCACTGCTCCATTTAGCCCTCTGAAGGCTGCAGCACTCACAAGTGCACTGCATGCGTGGAGTACACAGGTACTTGCAGTCACATGCATACTACCTGCCTGGCCTTCACAGAATTTGCAATGACACGTCCACCACCTCACTCAAGCCTCTGAACACATCTGCACTGATATGCCCACTGCCCTTCCCTGACTCCTCCTGTCACCAGAATTACGTGCCCAATTCTTCCCTGGCCTCTTTAGGAACCTCAGCTAACAAGCTCACTGTCCCCTTCTGACCTCTGCAGGCACCTGCAGGCACATGCTCCCTGCTAATCTCTGGTCTAGGCCCAATATATCTACTGTTACTATGTTACTTTCTTCATGGCATCTGCATGAATGTACAAATATTCACTGCTTAACTTTTCCCTCGGAAGGCTCCTGCACATATCCCCTACCTGGTCTGTGTAGGTAACTGCACTCACATGTCCACTGGCCCTCTCTGTCCTCTGCAGGGAGAAGACTCACATGCACACCGCCCTCTTTCATCTGCAGGCACCTGCATCCAGAGTTTCGCTGCCCCCATGTGTCTTCTGTAGGCACCTGCACTCACATGCTCATGGTCCTTGTAGACACCTGCCCTCAGAGATCAACTTTCCACATCCGACCTCTGGAGACAGCTACACCCATGGACACACTGGCATCCTATCCTCAGCAGCAATGTGACCTCACATGCTGACATCTCTACTCTGTCCTCTGCAGGCATTTACACCCACATGTCTGCTCACATCTGCTCTCTGCAGGCACCTGCACTAACAGACTTACTGTTTCTTCTGAAATCTACAGGTAGCTCTATGCCCATGCCCCTAACCCACTCTGCTCTCTGCATATCCCTGCACTCACATGCCAACTGTCCTTCTCTGGCCTGATCAGGGAGATGTGCTGACAAATCTATTCACTGACATGCGCACTCTCTGTCTTCTGTAGGCATCTGCAGGCACAAGGATACTGTTATCTCCCCATTGAGAGAACCTACTCGCATGCCCACTGACTTCGGTGACCCCTGCATGTTCCTGTACTCACATACATGCTGGCCATATCTGCCCTATTTAAGTGCTGCACTCACATGGACACTGTCCCACAGGCCTCTGTAGACATCTTCAGTCACAGTCCAACGGAACCTCTATGACCTCAGCAGGCACCTGCACTCAACTCCCATGGCCCCCATGTGTCTTCTGCAGGCACACACATTCACATGCTCACTGCCAGCCTGTCCTATGCAGAAACCTGAACTAACATGTACAAAACCACCATCTGGTCTCTGCAGGCACCTGTACTCACGTGCCCATAGCTTCATGACATCTGAAGTCATGTACATTTAAATACCCACTGCTTAACCTAGCACTCTGAAGGCTCCTGCACTAAAATGCACAGCTCACCCACACCCACCCTGACCTCTATAGGTACCTGAACGCACAAGAATACTGCCACCATCTTTTTTCTGCAGGCACATGCACTCACCTGTCTGCTGCCCCCATCTGTCTTCTGCAGGCCCCTATACTCACATGCCCACTGGCATCCAGCAGGAACCTAAACTCACATATCCACTTCCTGCTCTGGCCTCTGCAGGTTCCGGAACTTACATGTAAACTGTCCACACTGTACTCACATGTCCAACACAATACTATTCTCTGAAGACCCTATGTCCCACTTTGTTCTCTGCAGGCCACTGTAGTGACACACACACACACTGCACCTCGCTGACCTCTGCAGTGAACTGTACTCACAGTCCACTGCCCCATGTGTGTTTTGCAGGTGCATGCACTAACATGCACACTGCCAGCCCCTCTAAGCACATGCACTAACATTCAAATCTCCAACATCTGACTTCTGGTGACACCTACACCTATGAACACACTGCCATCCTATCCCTAGCAGGAATGTGACCGCACAGGCCCACATCTATCCTCGGGCATTTTCATATATGTACACATGTCTGCTCACACCAGCGCTCTGCAGGCATCTGCACTCCAGGCCTACTTGTCCTCTCTCTCCTCTGCAGGCAGATGCACTCACGTGTGCATTGCCCTTCTCTTAAACTACATATATAGCTAATGCCCATGATGGTCTCTACAAGGACTTGTACTCACATACCAATGACTGTATGGCCAGTGCAGGAATCTGCACGTACATGTCAACCACACACATGTAGTCTTGATGTGTCACTGCAGTCCCATGTCCACAGCCTCCCTTTGTGTCTACCAACACCTGCACTCTCATGACCAATGCACACCTATGTCCTCTGCAGGCATCTGAGCTCACATGTCCACTGCACACTTGCCCGTGTCTACATATAGGCACTAACCACCCTGGCCTCTGTGGACACCCCCACTCACACGTCCACTGCTCCAACTCTGTGTTCTGTGGGTGCTTAAACTCAAAATATTCACTGCCCTGATACGGTCTAAGTAGGGACCTGGTCTCACATGCCCAGTGTTACTGTGTTCTGCAGGCTCCTACATAACATGCCCATTTCTACCGTGTCCTCTGCATGCCCACTGCACACCTCTGCTCTGTGCACTCACATGTCCACTGCCCACCTATGCTCTCTGCACTGACATGCCCACTGCACACCTCTGCTCTCGGTACTCACATGCTCACTGAACACCTCTGCTCTCTGCAGGAATTTGAACTCACAAAACGCACTGCAGCCCAGTGTCCTCAGCAGACAATGGTAGTCACATCCCAGGTCCCCGTCTTGTCTGCATAGGCACCTGCACAAATATTGCAACCTCCTATGACATTTGCAGGCACCTGCTCTTACATGCCCACTACCACTCTAAGGCCTCCTTAGGCACCTGTATTCCAATGTCCACGTCTTCTCTCTGGTATGTACTCTTACCTCACTCAGAAGCCAAATGGTATCTCTGGCATCTACAGGTACCTGGATTCATAGGCTCACAAGCCCTCTCTTTCCTCTGCAGACAATTCACGCACATGTGTACTTTCCTTCTTCGGACTCTAATGGCAGCTACACGCCAATCACACAGCCTCTGGCTGGTCTCTGCAGGGTCCTGCACTCACATGCTCAATGGCCTCTGGCCTCTGCATGACCTGCACTTACTTTCCCACTGAAGCCCACTGCACTCTAGAGATACCTGCACTCACATACACAGTGACTGTCTGTCCCATGGAGAAATCTTCTCACACACGTCCACTGCCCACAAGTCTTCCTGCTGCTTAGGTGCACTACATGAGCCCTGCTTTCCTGACCTCTGCTGGTCTGTGCATGTACATACACTCTGATCTAATTAGCCCAAGGAAGGCTCCTGCACTCACATGCCTACCTCTACATGCACATGCACTCTCATGCCCAATGCCCACCTCTGACCTCTGCAGGTATGTGCACCTGCATACCCACTGCACCACAATTCTATCTGCAGACACCTGCACTCACCTTCCCACTGCACATCTCTGGACTCTCCAGACACCTCCAATGACACACAAAACAACTGTCTCACCTATGCAGGAATCTGCATTAACATGTCCACTGCCCACCTCTGCTCTTCTAGCAGGCTACACTCTCATATACACTGCACTGCTGGCATCTGATGGCACATGCACTGGCATGCTCACTGCACTCATGGCATCAGCAGGCATGAGTACTCACATACCCACTGCTCCAGTTAACTCTCTGAAGGCTGCTGCACTCAAATGCACAATGCTCCACTGGCATCAGAAGGCACCTGTAGTCACTTGCCCACTATTCCTGACATCAACAGGCACATGCCCACCCCTCCCTTTGTCTGTACAGGCACCTGCCCTATGTGTACACTGCCCACCTCTGGTCTCTGAAGGCATCTGCACCTCCATTTCTACAGACACTGTAAACTCTGCAGGCACCTGCACTCACGTGCACACTGCTTTTTCCTGGCATCTACAGGTAGCTTTACTCCCATAACCACTTCCCTGCACTGTGCTCCCTGCATGTTCCTGTACTCACATGGCCATTGCCCTTCTGGACTCACGAGGGTCCTGTACACACACACACCCAGAATCTCTCTCATGCATTTGCTAGCACCTTCACTGCATGTACAGTGCATCCTTCTGGCTTCTGCAGACACCTGCATTCACATGCCCACTGCCACCCTCCACTCTACAGAGACCTACACTTATGCCCATACCTTCCCTGGCCTCTGCATGAATCTACCCTCACATACACTGGCACCATCTGCCCTCAGTAAGAAACTGTACCCACATGGACACTGCCCCCACAGACCTCTGTAGTCATCTTTATTCACAGTCCAACTGTTCCCTTATGACCTTTTAAGGCACCTGCATTCATGGCACCAAGCTCCCATGTGTCTCCTGCATGCGCCCACACTCACATGCTCCCTGGCAGACCGTCCAATGGAGAAACCTGTGCTCACATGCACAAAACCACCATCTGGTCTCTACCAGCATCTGCACACAGGCATCTGCACTTATAAGTCCACTACTCTCACCTGCCATTTGCACCTCTCTGTCCTCTACAGAGATCCACACACCCACTGACTGCCCAGACTGTGCAGGAAGCTGCATTGACATTTCTACTGCCCACCATTTGTCTGGTTGCTAACTACACTCACATAGCCTCTAACTTCTTAAGTGTGATGTCTCCTGCATTCACATGCCCACTGCATTTCTGGAATCTGCATGAAGATGCATTCCCGTTCCCACTGATCAATTATCCTTCCAGAGGGTGTGGTCCCCTCAGGTGCACTGCATGCCTGGCATGTTCAAGATCCTGTAGTCACATACATGTTATCACCCTGGCCTTCCAAACACTTGCACTGTCATGCCCACCACCAAACTCTGGCCTCTGAACACACCTGAACTCACATGTCCACTGTCATTCTCTAGTCTCTTCAGGACTCTGTACTCACACGGCCACTGCCTCTTGATGGACTCTGCAGTTACCTGAACTAACTTATCCATTCCACTCTTCTGTCCTCTTAGGGTACCTGCACCGATATGCCTACTAGTCCTCTCTGTTCTCTGAAGGCATGTGCATTCATATGCTTGGTGCTTCTCTCTGATCTCTGCAGTCCCCTGTACTTTCATGTCCACTGTCTCTATCTGCCCTCCACAGTTACTTGCTCTCAGAAGCCCATTACTACTCTCTGGCCTCTTCAGGTATCTGGACTCACATACACTGCACCCTCTCTGGACTCTCAGAAAAACTGCATTCAAAGGCATACTGCCTTCCTCTGGCCTTTGCAGGCAACTGCATTCACAGGTCCATTGCTTTTCTCTGCCCTCTGTAGGTATCTGAACTCACATGTCCACTGCTATCCCGGCCTCTGCAGATACATGCTCTCACAGGCTCACTAATCGTCCTCTGGCCCTGCAGCAATGTACACACAGATAAAGACTGCCCTACTTAGGACTCTGTAGGCACCTGCACTCACATGGTAGTGGTCCTCTTCTATCTTCTGCAGGCACCTACACTCAAAGACACTGTCCTTCTCTGCTCTCTGTTAGTACCTGAACTCACACTCCTTACCCCTGCAGCTGTGGACACTCACATTACCAATGACCCCTCTGGCCTCCACAGACACCTGCTCTTACAGTACTATTGAAATCTTCTCTCCTCAGAAGGCACCTGCACTCCCATGCGCACTGCCCCATCTGTCTTCTGCAGACACCTGCAGTCACATGACCACAGCCTCCTTCCCTCTCCATGCTCATCATCAAACCCACAGTCCTCTATGCCTCTACACTCACAGGACAATTGCACTCCTCTGGTCTCTCCAGGCACCAGCATTCACATACACAATGACTGCCTGGCCTGTGCAGGAATCTGCACTAACATGTCCACTACTGACATCTTGTTCCTGGTGTTTAGCTGCACTCTGATGCACACAGCCTTCGTGGACTTGCTGGAACATCACTTATATGCGCACTGCCCTCCTGACATCTGCAGATACATGACCTCACTTTTACTATTCTCCACTTAACCCTCTGAACGCTTCTTCACTCAAATACCAAGTGTATCCCTGGGATCTAAGACACCAGCAGTGCCATATTCACTGCCCCCTCTCCCCTCTGCACGTCTCTATATTTACATACTCACTGCCTCTGTATGGACCTACACTCAAAATCAAACTGACCCACTCTGCCATCTGGAGGCACATGTACCTACAAGTCCACTTCACCCATCTGACCTCTGTAGACATCTGCACCTACGTGTCCATGACACCCTGATCTCTACAGACACATGGACTCACAGCCTACTGCCCTTCTCTTGTGTCTACAGTTAGCTATTCTCCCATGCCCACTACGGTACCTTACCCTATGTAGTTACCTGAAATCACATGACCTGGGCTGCAGTATTGGAAACTCACATGATCATTTTCCCTCTGACCACTGCAGGCGTCTGCACCCACATCTTAATGAATCTCAGGTCTGTGCAGGCTCCTGGACTCACAGGCCCACTTGCCCTCTACTCTGCAGACAATGCACTCACATGCTCACTGCCCTACTCTGGACCCTATCACCAGCTACATGCCCATGCCACAGCCTCTTGTTGGTCTCTGCAGGCTCCTGAACTCACATGCTCAATGCCCTCTGACCTCTGCATGCTCCTAAATCCATGTTCCTACTGCACCTCTCCAAAGACACCTGCATTCACATACACAATGACTGATTGCTCTGTGCAGGAATCTGCACTCAC
>JANHMN010000205.1:5000-28584 GCA_030674055.1 Rhabdomys pumilio
ATTTACTCACATTCGACCCAAGAATAAATTATCTCTTATTTCCTCTGAGGTAAGCATGAGTGGGTGCATGCATGTGTGTGTGCACATATGCCTACAGATGTGTAATATCTTTATTTACACTGATGGTGAGACTGGCTTGAGAGCAAAATACCACATATGCATAAATAAAAGGATACCCAAAAGATGCATAGTCAATCTTGCCACTGAATACTAACTTTATCATGTTTTTCCTAACACACAGAAAGACAAAAGAATAAAAGAGAGCTGGTCCAGTCTCTACACTATGAAGACTTAGAGAAGTGTTACAAGCATTGGGCACAGGCCAGAGTGTTTTTATCTTAATTCCAAGATTTGAATCTGACTGATTGGTTTGGGGATCAAAGGGTAACAGTGTCTGAAAATTGATTTAAGGGAAGACAACAATGCTTTTCAGGAGCCACAATTCCAATGTAGTAAATGAGTAAAAATACAAAAGACTATAAGCTTTTAGAAACAAAATTAATGCTTGTTGTTCAAGTAACAAGAGTTAACACCTACTATAAAGACATAGGATGAAATTACCCAGGCATGCATGTTAGGAAACAAAAAAGAATATTCTAATTCAAACACAATTAAATATAGAGAAGCTAACTCTCACTAATAAATTTATTGTGATTCAATAAAGACCAATAGGCTTAGGGAAACACTATTAATAAAGTCATTCAAACTGTACACAGAAAAGTTTTCAAAAGCTATCTAGTATAGTTCTGAAGAATAACAATATGGAGATGCCTTACATTATGCACTATAGAATCTCAGAAACAAAGCTCTGTCACTTATGTATTGGGGTAATAAACAGACCTTTTGCCTAGACATAAAATCCATGTAACAGAAGCAAACTCATGCTTGATACTATAAACCCAAACAAACCCTTATGGCTGGGGAGATCAAAGACCCTATAGAAGATCCTATTACTATCATTGATGTAGCCTCCAACTACTTCTAAATACATGTTCTTATACTTATAGGTAAGCGTTGTCCTTACCACTCTTTTTTTTGCCAAAACTTATTTTTGCAGCAAATATAGATCACCGTGAAAATCTACAGCTGATAAACAATTCAGATAAGTGGCTGTGGAGTATCCAATCCCAAATGCGCCATCTTTAACACAACCTCAGGCTAAGGCTCAGGAAGTATCATGTATGAAGAAGTAGAGCTTGTAAAAAACAGAGGACCTGGATGCTTGTGGTGAAGGCATGCCTTCAAGACGTGAGAAAGGAGCTGCACTCATCAACTCTCTATGATGTGGTTGTCTGCACAAGAGTATAGAGCTCAACATGACTGAGAATTTGTGGTAGTGAAAGACATGCACACAAATGGAGAGCGAGAGAGGCAGGGGTCACAAATGATGTAAGCACAGTGTACTCATGAACAAAATTTACAGGGAAAAATAGATAGTTCTGAAGGAAAGAAAAATAACTGAAAGCAAAGAAGAAAACCCTGTGCTCATGTGTAAGCTGCCAGCTGCTACCAATGTGTAGATGTGTAAAGAGGGATTCTTTAATACTCTGCTATCAAGTTAGAACACACATGTGCATTATATAAGAGAAACCAGCACCATGTGTATGTGAGTTGCTGCTACAGATGTGCATAAGTAAAGAATTTCTTAGCTGTCTGCTTTCTAGTTAGAGTTTATACACAGAGTATGTATGAGCAGTCTCTAAATGGTAAAGCAAGCTGTAGGGATATTTAATGATAATTACTAGTGATTAGCTTGCATTGGAACCCATCAAGTAAAAGACACATCTGTTTATACATTGTTATTATCTACAGCTAAACACCAGCTACACCATTGTAACTGTATGATATTTCAATGGAACAAGAAGCATAATGGACAAGAAATAAGAAAGTAAATGTAACATGTTTTCAGTTTACATAGGAAAAGCCAGTATTATGATATCTATCGTGATTGAAGAAGTGATTACATTTCACATTGTCTATATTTTTCAGTATGACAAGTTCTGGAAAAGTCTTACATAGAATCCTAATAGCTAAGGAAACATCCAGGTGAACATTGAAAACCCACATAATTGTAAAGGGTTGGCAATGCTCAATTGTTATGAAGCATAACAAACAAACTCATCACACACAAGCTTAAAGTAAAAAAGAATGAAATCTGGAATAATGTTCTCAGAACACTGTATGTGCTCAGTACATTTTGTACTGTTACTAAACAGAAAATAATAAATAAAATAATAGCATATAAGGCTCATTTTTATAAGAACATTAAAAGTCTTATCAAACCATGGTAGTGTTTTGAAAAGGAAGACAATTCAAAGACACTGAGATTCACTTGAGGATGAACTAACCTAAGTGATAAACAATAAACATGTTGTTTTTAAAGAGTAAAATAAGTTGCAACAGAAAGCTAAGCCAGTGACCTCGATATCTGAAAGGAAGCAAATAGAAATAGTGTTTTCTTCATTTGAAGTGTAGTGCTGATGTTCAGCCAGCTCTGTGGGCATAAATAGCTACAGACGTTCGTGCTGTTGCCTTTCTGTGTAGTTTAGTTATCTGTATAGTTTAATATTTCTTCTATCTCAAGGTATTTAATTTAAAACTTAATGAATGTTATTTGGAAAATATATTAAAAATAAGTTATGACTTGTGAAAATTACTTCTATTACTGTAGTTTAAAAATTGCTGAAATTATATTAATGCCCAAAGGTTTTAATATTTTTTGTGAATGTTTGCAAGTATTATTAATATCATATACCTTTTTCTGTTTAACTTTAATGAAAAAAATCTCAATTTTTCCATAAAATTGAAAAGTCGAGGTCCAGAATTCTTCAATGTGAATTCTTTCAACTTTTCTACAATTTGAATCAATTGTATTAATGTTCTTTCCCTCTGTCTTTGTCTCTGCCACAAATGCACACGTGCAAACATATATCACTCCTTAAGAATTTCATATTAATGATTTCAGTCAATGTTAGCAATGTCTTTCCAAAATATTATAATCTTTTTAACAATAAAAATATGTGACTGGAGAGAAGACGATTGTGAATTATCCTGCTTTCTATCTAGACTAAAACAGCAATGCTGATATCTATGTAAATCCCAGACTTCTCTTTGAGTACGTAGAGAATTATAAATGAGAGTCTTATTCTTTCTAAAAATGATTTATTTTCATAGTATTTCTGATTGAACTCAGGGCTTTGTACACACTAGGTAAGAATTCCTCCAGTTCCCTGAACCTCCAGGCCATAGGAAAAGTATTCTGGTGGGGTTTCATGAACTGAATTTGAAATTTTTATACTGTAAAGGGAATAGAATTATTTTCCTGTCCTTCTTTTGAGTGGTTTATGGCATCACATTACTGCCTATGATGCAATGTTAAAAATAATATTTAGACTACTACAATGACAAAGAACCCTTTTCCCAGGAGAGCATCATTCAAAAGTGTCCCTGCAAGTGTCCAGATCAACATTCCATATCAATTTATCTTTTTCTAATCCAGCCACAAATAGGATAAGCACAATTCAGAGATACTGATTTAAACACAAGAGTTAAATCTATACCTCCTTATTTAAAAAACTGACAATTTTTATTTTTTAATAACAAAGTGTTCTAATATTGTCTTCTAAGCCAATAAAACTGAGAGCTAGGAAAAAATCATATGCCACTATATCTTACAGGATAATGTGCTTACTAAACGAAGTATATTGATTTAGGGCAACACTTATTCCCCACATTCTTTTTTTTAAAATTTGATAGAATTACTGATGTCTGAGCCACAAATAGGATATATTAAAGCTACTGTTTGCTGAGGGTTTTACATATCACATAGTATACACAGGAATGAGAAGATAAACCCAGCCCACCCTCCCCATCACTCACTCCCTCTACTGAGAAGATGGATGTGCTACTCTTGAGAGAATAATGAGGCATGTTTAGATGGCTGTGTAACTGACAGTCTACCCTGTCCTCTGCTCTCCATGACATGTTCTATTGCCTCTGCTACAGAAAAAGGATAAAAAAAAAAAAAAACAAAAAAACAAAACACTATGCCTTGTGCCAATCATGTCATGAAAGGAAAGATGGCCCACAGGATCCCAGACATACAGACATTGTGAAGTAAGAATGATGAGTTATGGAATACATGCATACATCAGTCTATCCTCTCTGGATGTCAGTGGCTACATGTGCTGATACATCACTCCCTCTCACACTATTCTAAGTGTATGATTTAAAATTTGCTTTATCTGTAATAGTGATGAAGGAAGAGAGTGACTTAAACTCATGCAGAAGGCACATTATATGGTGGGATTATGGATATCATCTGACAGAGATAAAAAAGACAAGCTAGAAAGGAGGAAGGAAGAAACTTCAAATTACACATGACACTTTAATTTCTCATTAAAGGTTACCGAGCTGTCCACAATCTTTACATGTTCTTTTAATCTATTATATGGGGCTGGAGAAATGATTCTGCAGCTAAGAGAGATTTGGTTTTCAGGACTTGTAATGGCCAGCTCACAACCACCTATAATTCCAGATCCAAGAAGTCTTACAATTCAAGCTTCTGGCTTCTATATGCACACAAGTGCATTTGCTCAAACATATGCACACATGTACATACACAAATAAAAGTTAATCTTTAAAAAGTCTATTTTATTCATAAAATAGATAATCGACTGAGTTGTAATATAGTACCTATCACTGTGTTATACAGCAATACACTTATGTCTGATCCTGTGTAATGATCAAACAACAAGAATTGACATCAACATCTCTGTACCATCATTTTACTATTTGAGACTTTCAGATTTTATTCCTAAAATACATAATTGACCAAGTTGAAACATAGTACCTATCTCTATGTTATGCAGAAATACACTTATTTTCTTTCTGTCCCAGTCAGGTTTCTAATTGTTATGATAAAACACCATAACCAACATCAGCTTAGAGTCATACCAACCACAGCAGACTCTCAAGGCAAGAACCCAGAGGTAGAAACTGAAACAGAGGCCAAGGAAGAGTGCTTAAGAACCCAGGACCACCCACCAAGGTATAGCATCACCTACAATTTTTTGGGCCCTCACATAGTAAGGATCTTCAGATGGTTGAGGTGAGGGGCTGGAGGAATCTCTAGGATGGGCTAGAGATCTTGGATGACAGAGGCTCCCTAGGAGTCTGTGGAGGTAACGTTAGCTGAGACTCCTAGCAGTCGGGGTATGGAATCTGAAGTATAAAAATCCTCCTGTAACCAAACAGGACACACAGTGGAGAGATAAGGACACCAACCCACTCACAAAACTTTTTATCCAAAATTTGTTTTTCTACAAGAAATGCAGGGATAAAAATGGAGCATAGACTAAGGGAATGGCCAACCAATAATTGGTCCAACTTTCGATCCATCCCAAAGGAAAGCACTAATTCCTGACACTATTAATGATACTGTTATTCTTTTAGACAGGAGCCTAGCCTCTAAGAGGCTCCACCAAATTTTGTGGCCTAGCTCCGCAGAGATTTGATGTGCCAGGATTGGGAATACTCAGTGCGTGGGGGTGGGGAGACTCCACTCTCTCAGATGAGGTGGGCAGGGGGCAGTGGAGGACTGTGTGAAGGGAGGGAACTGGAGGAGGCAAGTGATCATGATGTAAAGTGAATAAATAAATAAATTAATCAGAAAAATTAATTAATTAATTAATCAAGCAAATGACCCACAGACTTGACTTCAGGCCACTCTGACGGCAACAATTTCTCTTTGAGAAGGCTTCCTCTTCCCAATTAACATTAGTTTTTGTCAAGTTGATAAAACAAAGAAACGATAGATAAACAGGACAACTTCTACTATTTTGTGTTTGGATGTCCATTACCCAAGCCTCACTTTCTCCCCAAAACACCCTTCCCAGCCTTCAACAATTATGATTTTGTACTCCAATAGATTTTGTAAGGTTAAGAGATATTTCTTGTTCCATAAATCTCTTCCATCCTATGATCAGTTGCTTGTCCTATTTTAATCAAGGACAGCCACCACATCTCACATGACACTCATTTGAGATATCCTTAGATCAAAATGAATACTAAAAATATCTAAATCATCATGTTTGGATTTATGTTCCAGGGCAGAAGGAGTCATGACTTATTTCCTTATTTTTCCATTATATTACACATAATAAGCACTTAATGAAGATTTTGCAAGTAATAGAAAATAATAAAGCTGCCAATATACACATGATACATGACGCTGTAGCTCACAGAATGTTGAAATAATGAGAATGTGAAAGAAATGACAACGGTAAAGTAAATCATGATAGTACATGTAAGTGGAAAGGTTCTCTAGGAAGAATATGAGTCGGCATAAAGTAACTTCTCACCCGAATGGTGCTGCTAATGTATTTGGTCATTAGCAGTGTGAGTCCTTCAACTGTTACAGAGAGCTGTGCACACGGCAATCAATATTTGCTGTCCATTCTGAGTAAAGCATCCTTCTTTTCCCTGGGTTGTGCTAATGCTCTTTTTAAAACCTCAAGAATGACTCGTGACTTTTAGAGTCATCATGCAGGTGTGGATTCAATAAGTAGGTACAAGAATGGAACAGAAAGATTTTTGTCTTTAAAGAATAAATATATACTGAACTAGTTCCCAATCTTTCTCCAACTCCAGGGCAGAGGTTTTTTCATGACCCCACTGAAAGTGGAAGCTATAGTTCACTTATATACACTTACTCCTGACCATTGAAATGCCCAGAGGTGAACTTTCTCTTGAACAGGAGCAGCAAAGTGTAAACGTTTGATGAAGGAATGTTTGTACTAAATGGTTGAATGATGTCTATGCATAGCCCTGTGAATTTCAGTTGAATCACTGTGGTAGACTTGTCACGTCATAGCAGTGTGTGGCTTCATATAATATTTTGCTGGGCCAGTGTACACCCTTATCTAAGGGGCGTATCCTCCACCTTCACTGCACCCAGGTTCTTTTCAGAATATTCTCTTTACTCACTTTTTTTCCCTAACACTCATCTCCTTAGCACACGCCCAAATGGCAGTGATTATAAGACATCTGTGCTGATTACCTTTTACAAATAGTTCCTTACATTTAATATCTTTGTTTTAAACAAAACTATACTTCTTAATAAGACAGCACTGTGTAGCTTTTTAGCCCCATGCCTAAACTCTTAAAATATGAAGAAAATGTTCTTTGTGCAATCCTTCAAATTAGGATGTTTTAGAGAAAATTAAGTTATTCGCATTAAAATGTTTCTCTCATGGAGAGTAATACATGCCTCTTATGAAAATAAATTCCACACAAATTTATTTTTGAACATGGCTATGAATGGGGCTTGAGAGATGACTCAGGAATTAAAAGCATTTGGTGATCTTTGAGAGAACTCAGATTCAATTCTAAGCACTGACATAGAATTGCTACAGATGGTTTACAACAGCCTTTAGCTCACAAGGAATACAATACCCTCTTCTGACCTCAAAGAATAACAGGTATACCCATTGTATATATGCAAAGAAAACACCCACACATATAAAATAATAAAGTAAGCAAATCTAAAAATATTTAATTGGCTATGATACATGCTATTTTTATTATGAATGGTATCCCTCTTTTCTTTATGTTAATCTGTTTTCTAAAATCTAGGTGATTACATTTTCTAGTTGATGCTATATTGCTTGTGGTTTCAAGGTTAATTCTAACGTGGGCTTTTAAGGTCATTTGTCTTTGTGGAAATTTAGAAAATACCACATCAGGAAACTGAACAGAGGTGTGTAGCAATGGGGAATGGAGGGCTGGGGGTAGCTACCAGAAAGTCCCAGATACCAGGAAAGCAAGAAGTTCTCAGGACCCAACAGGAATGACATAAGTTGAAATACTCAACAAAGAGGAGAGAGAACCTGTAGAGATTATATCCAGAGGTTAGGCACAGCCCCTGGTTGAGGGTTGGAGCCACCCTCCCATCTCAAAAATTTTAACCCAGAATTGCTCCTGTCTAAAGGAAATACAAGAACAAAAAGTGGATCAGAGACTAAAGGAAAGGCCATCCAGAGACTGCCCCACCTGGGGATCCATTCCATATGAAGCCATCAAACCCAGATACTGCTGCTGATGCCAAGAAGTGTTTGCTGACATGAGCCTGATATAGCTGTCTCCTGAGAGGTTCTGCCAGAGCCTTACTAATACAGATGTGGATGTTGCAGCCAACCATCAGACTGAGCACAGGGACACCAATGGAGGAGTTAGAAGGAGTGCTGAAGGAACTGAATGGGCTTGCAACCCCATAGGAAGAACAACAATAGCAACCAACCAGAGGCCCCAGAGCTCCCAGGGACTAAACCACCAGCCAACGAATATACATGGAGGGACATGTGGCTCCAGCTACATATGCAACAGAGAATGGCCTTAGGTGGCATCAATAGGAGGGGAAGCCCTTGGTCCTGTGAATGTTCGATGCCCCAGTGTAGGAGAATGCTAGAGTGGTGAGGCAGGAATAGATGGGTGGGTGGGAGAGCACCCTTACAGAAGCAGGAGGGAGGGGAAGTGGGATAGGGGATTTGTGGAAGGGAAACCAGAAACTGGGATAGCATTTGAAATGTAGACGAATAAAATAACTAACAAGAATGAAAGTACCACATCTATTAAGCCAGTATTTACAAGGTGTAGTATTACTAGTAACAGAGAAGCCATTCAGTAAGCAATAAGTGACACAGAAAATAGAAGGCTTGTTACTTTTAGCAAGAATTCTGATATGTAATTTTCCTTGTTTTTAACAGCATTACAAATGAATTTAATACATATTTACATTTGGGAAAGGACAAATATGAAACACTTCATCAGCATCTAGCATCATTATAAAAACTAATATTAATTATTATTAATAATTATATATTTTATTATATTATATTTTTATTTATAATATAAATATATATTATATATTTATATAATATATAACATATACTATATATAATATATAATAAATAAATTTATAATAAATATATATTATATAATAAATATATAATAAATAAGTATATTTATTATATTTTCTTATAAAGCTCTGTGTATACAAATTTGATAAATATAATTTTTAATGTCACAGATTACTGTTGAAGTAATTGTTTAAGACACTTATACAATACTCAGATTCACTGACTTGAACACATGTCAGAAATTCAGAGAAAAGGAAAACAAAATTAAAACTTGGACAATGGTGGTCTCACAATGTGTGGATTTTATATGCTGAGGATAAAGGATTTGATGGGTTAATATACTCTTCTTTTTGTTGTTTAGAGTTTCTTAGTTCTGTCATGAACAGCAACCCCACCCACAGATTTTTGAGGTATCAAGAATACTCATTTTGCTTCCATCGTTTGGATGACAGATGTAGAGGATTGCTGCCTTTGGGCTGATAGATGGCACATAGGTGGTGACCATCTTGAAACGGAGCTGAGGTGATGACATATTCTAAGAGAATATACCCATAGTGGTCTCTAGTGTCCACAAGGTATTGATTCCTGGAGTCCCCATGGATATATGGACACTCAAGTACCTATATAAAGCAGATTGGTAGTTGTTTAACTATACATTTAATCATCTGTAGATTGGTGAGAAAACTGTTGCAATGTAAATGATTTATAAATCCTTGTGCTTCTATCTTTTTAAAATTTATTTCCAAAATATGGTTGTGTATTTTAATCCACTTGTATTTTTTCAATTATTTTTGATTTGTAGTTGTTAGAATCCGTGAATTAGAAACCTGGGGACAGGTGAATAGCAATTTCTGGAAGATGAGAAAGGAGAAAACAGAGATAATGGAGTCTTGGAGCACATCATCTCTTCCCTATAGAGACTGTTCCTAGGAAACACCAACCTCCATATTATTTATGACAGAAAGCAAGGAATTGTTAGAAAACTACCACTGTATGAAGTTGTGAAAACTTTTATCATAACAGAGAGAGCGAGAAAAAACATGAAGGTAGTGGGTGGATAGGAAGTGGGAAGGATCTGGGTTGAGTTGGGGAGGCAGAAAATATGATCAAAATAAATTTCTTGAAAGACAAATAAACATTAGAAAACAATAACAAAAACACAGTTGGGGAACTGAAAAATTTTAAAAAAATGTATTTGAACATGTTTGGTTATAGAAAGCAAGGATGGGCATCATACAATCTTATTCTGCATGGAGAAAGTGGGACGGGCTGGTTGCTCCCTGCAGAAGCTTTTACTATCCTCAAGAACTTAGAGAAATTTCTAACAAGTTCTCAGAATTCTCAGAAAATTCAAGCTCCTTTGAAGGTAACTTAGAATCTCTCTACTTACTGGTGTGGGCACACCCAGAGAGTAGCCTACTCTGTCTTTTCAGCCTTATCAATAAACATAGCTCTCCAAACCTCCTTGTACTCAAGATTCTTATTAATGTAGACATAATACTTTGCTCCTTCACCCAGAGCAGAGAGCAGTTGAAGCCATGAGGGTTGGTATTCTGTGAACTATACTATAGACAAACTGGCATTTTAATTTTCTTCATCTGTAGTCCAAAGAACCCTCCTCAAGGCAGGAAAAACATTCCCTTAAATAAAAGAAGAAAACCTAGTTTTAAGGCCAATTTCAAAATCATTATGGAATCAAAATATTGAAACTGTCTTGGTTTGCTTTACATAAGATGCTATATTGCACTAATAACTTGATATCTTGTAAAAGAGCCCACAGGGCATAATTAATTTACAGAGCAGGTTTTTGAACAGAAAATTCAATAATATGTGTTTTTGTCGTCATGTATTTGCTATGTGTTAATCTGTAATTTTAATTATTTAAAATAAACATATTCTACATAGTTTTAGTAGATGACTAAGTCATAAGAATTAAGCTTTTTTCCTATTTGACTTTGCTTTATTGGCATGCCATGGAAATGTATTGGGATTGATTTACAACTTGAAAGTGCTTAATAAATTATTAGCATTATTAATATTCATAGACATTTTTCTCAGTGCTCTTCCATAGATATACACAACTGTATCTTCCTAGAGAGATGATTTATAGATAGTTTGGAAAGCTAAGCATTTAGAACTTAAATAAACAACATCTTTATGCATTTATTTAATAAAATTTGACTGTGATAAGAAATAAATTTATATATTAGGTAAGATAATTTATATTTTATATAAAATATTTACCTAATATAAAAAACTATATCTTAAGCTAAAATTGCTCACTGAGAGCTCTCCATTTTGTCCTTATGCAAATTATATTGTATTATGCAATATTATGCATTTTAAGTTAATATGACATGCTCACACATATATGCATATGCATATAATCATAGTACATAATCTTTTATTTGCATTTAAACATATATGCATATTATCTTGAAGCTCTAAAAGTCCAAATTCCAAGTGAACTAACGCCTTTAAATGTGAAGGATAAGCTATAAGACTCCAGTAATTTTATTTTTATATATTTACTATGTATCTCTGTATTTTAATTATTTAAAAGAAGTACAAACCATACTATATATGGTATCGGGTGAATTGAAAGAATTAAATGAATAAAATCCAAAGCTAGTAAGATGGCTGAGTGGGTGGAAAGGCTTACCACAAAACCTGGCGATTTGAGTTTAACCCTGGGACTTATGTTATGGAAGGAGAAAATGAGTTATGCAACTTGTTCTCTTACCTCTGTGACTGTGCTATGACATGCACACACACACACACACACACACACACACTCACACATGAGTACACATGCAAATGAGCATACGTACACACTAAAAGACAACCATATAAGAATTTCAAGATAAATAATAGTCTATGGAATCTGGATAAAAGAATAGGGGAAAGAAGTGAATAAAATACCTACCTTCATAGTCTTAATCTTGTTGAACTAAGATTTTTTTAATATATATATATGTGTGTGTATATATATATATATATATATATATATATATATATATATATATACATGCATACACAGATACATATGTACCTACAAAATACATATATACATGCATACAGACTTACATCCGAAGATGCTAGTAAAATAAGTTGAGAAATTAGAACAATGTAGGAAGCACCTCTAGTATGAACTTTCTTCTTGTTTTGAATGCTCACTGAAGTTTTCTTCATCCTTTACTTTCCTGACCTCTGACTATTGCAAGTGCAATTTTATAAATCCAGCAACTTGTATTCCTTTCATTTCAATAACTGTGCCTACTTTAAATGAAAACATTGTGGATATACATTTAACTCAGAATAGAATAGTAGGTGATCCTGCCTCTTTCTGAGCTTAATGGGTATCTCCGCGTCTTTTTTCCATTAAGTAATGAAAATAGAGTAAGACATCATAAAATAACCTGATATCTTGAAAATCTAGGAGACCAAGTGAGCCTAGAACCGTGGTAAGCTGTTACTAAATTAACTTTATTTTTCAAAGTATCTTTTATTCTAAATAGAAAGGAAGTTATGATCTTTTCCAGGCATCTGTATTTGAAATGAGGCACACCATTTACTGCCATTCAGATGGTGAATGAATTGGAGATTGTGAGAGGAGCCAGACTTTCAAAGAGATAGCTATAAGCTTCCCTCCTTCCCTCCCTCCCTCCCTCCCTCCCTCCCTCCCTCCCTCCCTCCCTCCCTCTCTCCCTCCATCCATCCCTCCTTCTTTCCTTCCTTCCTTTCTCTCTCCCTTCCTTCCTTCCTTTCTTTCTTTTTTGCTCATCAATTTATTTTCACTTTGCAGTCTGAGAGCACCCCCCCCCTTCTTTAAGGTTTCAAATACTAATTTTTAGCAAGCAATCTTCTAACTGCACATGATGGCTAGGTTAGAAATGAATCGACAGAAGTTTTGAGCCTTGTAACTATTACATGAAACAATTACACAGGCTTTATTTATATTGGCCACCAAATTAGAGGGTATAAATTGATTTTAGCCACTCTTTCCTACTGGCCCAAGGTTGGCCGATTCTAAAAGTTAAAGTCCTCATAGAATACTCAGTTAGTCAAATCCTGTCTCACACAGAATAATCTTTTACTGACTTCAAAGCTGAGTGAGCAATGACAAAATACATTTAGCTATTTTTGCTTTTGTTGGCCCAAGAAGGCAGAATACGATTCTTGCATCCAACTCTTACATCATCTTGAGCAGAAGGCAGTTTTGGTATGCATCTCAATAAAATCCTCAATGGTTAGATGGAGGCTCAAGGCACAGGGTTCTTTGTTCTCTAGACATGTACTTTCATTATGTATTCTAGACATATTTATTTTCACCTCTACTTCATTAAAAAGTTTGCTTAGCCATTCCTTATGGCCTCTGTTTCATTCTTTGGGTATACGTTCTAAAAGTAGCAATTGTAACCTTAGCTGCCTCTCCAAAGAAATTTCACAATATTATGATTTTAGGTTACTGATTTTAGAAAGTAGTAGGGTTCAAGAAATGATTGGTCTTCTACACTTCTATTTCAGAACATTTACATTGTAAACATAATATTATTATTTGAAATAATTGAGATTATTCCGAATATTCCTATGTATATCTTTATGTGTTAAAATACTTTTGCAAGTATAATTGAATTGGGAAGAAATATACTGGAATAATAGCTAGATGTGGAACACTTGAGATTTCAAAGATATAATTTATATGTGTGTCTTTGGGGGTGGATGGCCTGTGTACTCATGCCTCTTGAGGCTAGGAAATGGCATTAGATTTCTTGGAGCTGGAGTTATGCAGGTGGTGGTAAGCCACTGAAGCCGGATGCTGGTAACTGATCTCAAACCCTCTGCAACAACAAGAGGTGATCTTAGTCACTGGACTCAACTCTTTAACAACTATTGTGGTGAATTTTATATCTATCATTCTATGAAACTGAGAAGTTTAGGCATTTAAGCTGAAATTTGCCTTTTCCAACCAAACCGTGATAAATATGAAATAACATGTGTAGGCTTTCTTTTCAGTTATGTTGCTAATTAGTGCAATAGGAATTAGACATTATGGTAGTTCCTGTTGATGCCTTGGGCTACCTGGTAGTTGGGTTATATTTACCTAGTTCATGTTGCAATAAAGTAAAGCACTCAGGAACCTGATAGCTTAAATGATACTCATCTCATGTTCATACAATGGGTGCTTTGATGACAGCTTTGGCCAGTGTATTTTCTCGTATACTCTAAGATGATATATCATTGGGACCCCCAGCTTCTTGCTTCTGTTGTTTGGGTGGCAGAGCCTAAACAAATTCGACACTCCATCCAGGCATGGCACATGTTGTTTCATGGTTTATAATACAAAGACTTGTTCACTAGGTTGATCAGAGTCTCATGTCATCATATAGTGAGATGAGGTCTCATCATAGGGAGGAAAAAAAATGTCTGGGTGTTAGGAGCAACTTCAAAGACACACATTAAACCGTGTTGCTGCCTCATATTCATCCGTGTCTGTCAGTTTCAGATGCAACATGGTTAGCATGGATGGGTTAGTGTGGCCTCTTAGTTAGTTTACTACTTTCAGCACTTTGATTAAAAACCACTCTGACAACAAGCAACTTACTGGAGAAACTGAGGTTCTCAAATTAGAATCTGAGTCTATCAGTGAGGGAAAGGCAAAGCAGCATCAGGAAGTGAGTCCACATGGAAAATCAAGAGCAGGGAAACAAAGACAGGAAGGCTTGCTTGCCTGGTTGCTGTCAGAGACAGATTTCTCCTTGGTTTTCTGCTCATCTCTCTCTGCCCAGGAAATGGTGCTGCCTAGAGAGTACATGGCTCTCCTACATCAATGGACAATCTAGACAATGCTTAAAATCATGCTTTCAGTCAACTTGATAGGAATAATCCCACAGTTGAGACTTCCTTCTGAGATGACTCTTGTCTGAATCCATTAGACAGGTAAGGCAACCTACTTCTAAGTCACTGTGTTCTCAGTATCTGTGTCTCTGTTCTGAAAAAATAAATTTTGAGCCTTGATCACAAATCTTACTGTTTTCATAACAGTTTTGTGATTGTATATTCATCAAACTTTATTCACTGTTTCTAATTGAGTCAGATGTTTGTAGAGCAATGATGATCATGATGATGATGATGATGGTGATTATGATGATGGCAGCAGCAAAGCTTAGGAACGTTTGTCATGTAATAGGTAATAAAGTTTTACATATTATAACTAGTTTGCCTCAAAACAATTTCTATGAGTCAAGGTAATTTTACATTGTTCATATTACACAGGAGGAAGTAAAAAAAAAATGCAAAAGGTGAACAATTCTCTCAAGAACAAATGGCTAGTGGCTGGATGTATCAGGACTTGACCTCAGACTATCTGGGTCCACAGCCTGTGCTCTGGGACACTGACTGAGACATCTGTTTGATGGGAGGGAATGTCTCCTTCTACTGAGGTTTCTAAGTTTGGAGTAGGCATTCTGTCTGCTTGAGATATATCAACAGAACATCCCACATCAAAACTAAAGAATAATGTTTAAATCTAACAATATAATTACTATTTATAGCTTAAACTCATACAATTTCTACTCCCAATAATCTCACTAAAATTGAGATCAGATGCAATATTCTCAAATGTTTTATATTTATGAGTCCATTTTCTTCTTCTATTTTTCTTGTATTGAAAATAGATTTTTTTCATGCAATAAATTGTGATTATGGTTTCCCATCCCTTAAATCCTTTGAGATCTTCCCACCTCCATTGCTACCTAAATGTACATGCTTTCTTTCTCTCTTTCTTTCTTTCTTTCTTTCTTTCTTTCTTTCTTTCTTTAGAAAACAAACAAGCATCTAAATAATAATAAAAATAAAAATGATGAAATAAAATATACAGAATAGAACAAAACAAACATGCAAAAGAAAAAGAGCCAAATAAAAGCACAGGAAAGAAAGATAGATAGATGATAGATAGATAGATAGATAGATAGATAGATAGATAGATAACAAGGACCTAGAAAATATATACCAAGAAGAGCAAATAGTGGGTTACTCTTTTTTAAGAAAAATAGTTAATGGAAGATGATATGCCTCAATCCTGCTACCAAACCTGAAGTCCTGAGTTCAATTCCCTCCATCCACATGGTGAATAGAGAGAACTGACTTTTGTCCTCTAACCTCCACATGAGCATGCTTTTTATTGTAAACTACCTGATATAAGAATCCTTACAAATACAGTTGAAAGAAGTGATATGAATATTTCACGTGTGATGTAAACTGTCATACTCCTGTGATAACAAACAGGGAGTGGTCTGAATACAGTGCCAGATAAGAAACATTCACTCACTGTAGTTAACTACTGGCAATCATGAAGGAACTTCAAGAACATCCCAGAGATAGGTATTACTCAGAAAACATTTGGAGAAGACAGGCACAAGTGGACCGGGTATTTGCTGAAAATTCCAACTTCCAGATAACATTTAAACAATGTTTCACTGTCTCTAAGAAATAGTTAGACAAAGAATCTTAATTTCTCCTGAGGTTTTCTGAGTTCAGGTTCACAGGCTCCTGTTGGAGGGAATAACCTACTTTCCTAGCTTTTGGGCCAATTAATCCAAATTTCTTTTCTGAAACATTTTCTATCATTTCTGATCCCATAGAATTCGGGGATGTTGACTTTAAAAATAGCAAATCATAATATAAAGATTATGTTTATTTTAAGTGATCTAAGGAACTGAAGAAATCAGCATTTTTTATATTCTTTTGATTTAATTTTTATATTTTTATTTGATATTTTTATATTACTACCTTATCTATTCTTATGTTTAAATTATTATTAATTAATCATGTAAGTCTCTGATGAAATGTTGCACTTCTCTGTGACCTAACAAAATAATTAAAAACAAAACATTGTGTGTGTGTGTGTGTGTGTGTGTGTGTGTGTGTGTGTGCTCACAGAATACATATTTGGCACATGCATACATTCATAGGTATACATTTCTAATAAAACATATTTTAAATTTATATCTGAAACATAACACCACTTAAGTTTCTAGAAAAACATGAGCATGTGACTGAAATATTTTCTAAAATAAATGTTCATGTTTTTACAGTATAATATAGGAAGGTTTATTGGCAAGAATCATTTGCAGAAAAAGCTATACAATAAAATATACCTAAATTCTGTTACTTTTTTTTATTTCTCTCAAGTTACAGTTCAAGGTTACAAAGGTGAACACTTAGATTTCTCAACGCAACCTTAGAATGCAGAGTGAAGAAAGTTGAAATGCTTTGTTCTGTCACCTATTGCTAGAAAGGTGTTATAATTTAGTATTATGACTCTTCTATTATATATTATTAAATAAGTAGAGGATATATATGTATAATCTGATGCCATTTATGAATGTCATCTAGAAAATATGAATTTTGACATTTATGTCTTATTTCCCAAAACTGTCTTTCCTCTTCAAAATGGAGCCCAAATCAAGAGTGCGCAGAATGGAATGTTTTTTATTTTTAGAAATAGTGTAAATAAGCATATCTGTGAAAATATACACAGCTTTTGTCTTCTCTTGAAGCCATTACTTAAGGAAGATTCTCTTTCCTGTTGTTGTGGCTTAGAATCAATGACTTACCGAACAACATGAGGAAAGAAGAAACGTCCAAAATATAACTAGAAAGTAGGGACAATAAAGATCAACAAGTGAAAAACTCTTCACCAAAGAACCTGTTGTGCTACATGAAAACCTTGATTGTTAGATTAAATATGACCCAGAGATAAAAAGGAATTCGCAAGTTTAATTTAAGGTCGCAGAAATCACCTATAAAAATTATCTGTGATATTATTGTCCTAAAAACAGCTGTTGCTTGTCTTTGCTTTGGGTAGTGATGTTTCTGGTTACTGAAATCATGTGTATATTTAATTAGTTAAATTTGAAAAAAATGCATAGAGAAAAATGTAGAGATTGCTGCTTTTGTAAAGGGCTAGGTTTCATTCCCCAACATCCACATGATGGCTCACAAATATACAAAACTCCAATTCCAGGAAATCCTACATGCTCTTCCAGCCTCTGAGGGCACCATATACGTGCATAATGTACATACATACCCACAAAAAACACACTCACATACATAAAATAAACAAATAATTGCTATTTTAAAAATTATAGCATATCTAGGGAAGGGAACATTTACAAGTTGTGGCTGTGAGATGCTATTCCTGAAGATGTCGGAGTCAAAGTTTGAGCTCATGTACTGCAGACCAACTGCTTGGCAATCCATCCTGAAATACCAACTTCAAAGACTATTATTGAAAACAGAGGTATGGAGGTTTATTCAGTTTTATCTCACTAGGAATTAGGAGCAAATGAAAGGGCCCAGTGACCCCTGAATTTGTCTGAGGGGGATAGTCATGAAGTTTAAGATCAAATAGAAACAGAGGTAGGCATAACTATGTAAACTTGGTGGCTACACATTGCCTGTTATTGATCCACCATCGACTCAACTCAAGTCAGAGTTAAAAGTGGTCTGATATATGTTCTCAAAACTATGTGAAATATCTTCCAAGGAGGAAAGTTCTTTCTCTAACTAATACTAGGATTTCAGATTTTCCTTTTTCCCATCAATATATTCCTCAGAATTTTTTATTAATCATTTCATTCATTTACAATTCAAATGATATCCCCTTCCTTGTTACCCCTCCACAAACCCCATCTCATCTCCCATCTCCTCTCTTCCCTTTGCCTCTATGCAGGTGCTTCTCTACTCTCTTACCCACTTCTGCCTTACCGCTCTAGCATACTCCTATGCTGGGACATCAAAATTCCACAGGACCAAGGGACTCCCCTCACATTGATGTCAGATAATGCCATCCTCTGCTACATATGTATCTGGAAACATGGATCCTTCTATGTATACTCTTTGGTTGGCGGTTTAGTCTTTGGGAGCTCTGGGTGGTCTGGTTAGCTGATATTGTTCTTCCTGTGAGGTTGCAATCCCTTTCAGCTCCTTCAGTCAGTCCTCAGAAATTTTTAAAGGCAATATCTCTCAACATAGCTATTCTTGAATCTACTATGTAGACAAAACTGGCCTGGAACACACAGAGATAATACCTTCCTCTGCCTCTCAACTTCTGAGTTTAAAGGCAAGCTCAACTATGCCTGGCTTTTAAGAAGTTTTGGTTCTTTGGAGATAATTGTTTGAAAAACTGGTAGCCAAAGATGAACACAAATGTTTCTCTTTAGATTATTTCTTTTCATGCCAGAGTGATTACAATACATCTTACACATATGTATAGATAGATAACATACATACATATATGTGTTTTATGCATGTATGTATAAAATAGAAATTATTGAACTTCAGAGATGGAGAGCAAAAATGGGCAATTTGAATAGTAAAAAGAGCTAGATTTAGTCAGAATTCCTTTAGTCACCATGGTGAACTTTATGATATGGGGTATAAGTACATAAGTGAGATTCCATGATATCTCTTCTAAATGCCCTCCACACTCCAAAATCACACTTTTATCACAGACAAATGGAATAAATTATAAAAAGATAGTCATGCGTCTACCCTCCTAAGATTTTTAAAGAACTTACCAAATTTCTAAATATGACTTTTCATTATGCTTCTTATCAGAGACACTGCCGGGGAAGAGTGTCACCGATGCTATTTCAGATCTGTCATCTAGAATCTTCTAATCTGCCAACTTTCTGCAACTAGGAGATGAGCTCACGTACAAGCTGACAAGAGGTGCTGATGAGTCTAGACTTTCTTGAAGGTTGTTAAAAGTTTAAGTTGCCCCACCTTGCAGAAATTCTCTGAATCGGCTTGGCAATTTTTCTAATGACAGCTACTGTCAGGTGACAGGATAAATTATGCAGTTCATAGAATGTGGTCGCAACAAGTAAAGGATGCTGGAAATAGAAATGGCCCCAGATACTGCAGACAGCGACTTACATAAACCTTTAACATCTCTCTGCATGTCCTACCTGTTTCATTATTCTCCCTGTGGGCTTAAAAAAAAATCTCTGCTTCTACTGTGGATCATGCTTCCTTGCATGGGAAATGAAGGGAAGCACTTAATCACATGCATTAGAATACAACAAATCCAGACACCTCAATTGGGAAAGGGGGCCATGACATTTCCAGGTCTCAAACCTCCAGAGAAAATGGCATTGCTACCAATCTGTAGTTCTATAAGCCATAGTACGAATGTAATTTTAAAAGTAGTGCTACACAGCTCTCAATTATGTTTTCTTAAGTAGCAGTTGAGGCTTGAATGATACTTGTTGCAGAGAGGTTCATGTGATTAACCTTCTAGTCTTCAGTTGGTGATACTGCATTGGGAGTCTATGAGACTTTTGGAAGGGAAATGTACTGGAGGAAATACATCACTGGGGATGCTCTTTGAGGCTTTATAGACTCACCTAACTTCCAGCTCATTCTCTCCATTTCCTGTATGCATAGACATCAGCTTCCTGCTCCTGCCAATATTACTGTTATTCACTGCCATGCCTGGCTGCCTTAGTGTACTGTTATCTCTCTGGAACCATGAGCCAAAATGAATGCTTTCTTTCTTAAGTTGGTTGGGTTTATGGAATTTTATCACTGCAACAGAAATGTAATTGATAGAGTACCCAACCAAAATACTGGTTTATATTAGTATTTATGGTTTTTTTTCCTAGCAAAACAGAATCTAAGGAGTAGGCTAGGGCTTTGCATCAATCACATTAATCCTTATGCCAAATTGGCCAAAGAACCTGGAGAGTTACCATAATCTCTAATTTACTGTGCAGCTCCAAAGATGGTAAGTGGAGTCGTGCTAGCCTTTCCTGTGAGAATGAAGCTTTAGGAAGTCCCAACAAGCTATTAGGTAGAGTTGAAATATTTGTCTTTATTTTATGTTTTGTTTTCATGATGCTTCTTAAAGAAAGATCTAGATTGCTTGCCTATTTTTCTAGGTTGAAGATTTTCTAAATTTAACTAATTGTCCTTGTTAGTGGGAATATACAATATTTGAGGAACAAGAATCATGTTAACAGTGTCCATGACCAAGAAGACCTTTGGACTCTTCGACAAGTCCTCAGATCTTCATGGTCCTAAGAATGCTGGCTTCACATTTTCAAATTGTTTATCTGGTTGTGGTCATTATCACACTTGGAAAGGTTTTAATAAAGGGATTCAACAAAAAAAAATGTTATTATCATCTGTCACAAGAAGTGAAAACTATGCTGGTCAACAGCAAATGATCAGCCCAAGCTAAACCAAACTTCTAAAGAGAAGTTAACTGGGGTTCTTGGAGGTGAACAGGGTATAGTAACAATGGACACAGACTTTATTGAACTAAGCAGTAGCTGTCAAGGTAGTACATTCTCTTGGAACTGAGTCCAGGTAGTTTCAGACTTTGTGTTTGGTGTTGGAAAGTGGGAATGGGACTCGGCTTAAAGAACCCTGTGCTTTTACAAGGGTGAAAAGACATAGTGAATCAAGACAGAGCTATGGCAGGATTCACAACAACATGTTTATACAATGCTGCTGCCATCTGTGATGTTCAGTCTTTTGATATTGCAATGTGACATTATCATCTATGAAGTTCACACTTCAGAACTTTCCAATTGAGTTTTTAAAAATTATACAAAAAGGAGCCCCTTTTTAAGTTTATTGCTTTGTTTGGGAATGCAATGATAGCTATCTTGGGTTACATGCAGGTTAAGGAATGTTGTTGGTAACACCTTAGCATGTGTGAGCTTAGAAAGCAAAACAGATGATTTTTCCCAATGACAAACTTTTAAAGTAAAGGAAGAGTTCCGAGGCCAAGTACAGAAGCTTGCCTCAGAAGAACAGGACATCTTCATAGTGGATGTGGGGAGTAGATGCACACTGCACAGCCAGTACATGGTACCCACTCTGTATCAAGGGAACTTATGCCCATAAGGGATAATTAAAACAGTAAGCCAAAGAAACTGCTGTTTCTACAAAATGCATGTCAGAATGAAGGTTCAAGCCAATGCTGATATGTGTCTAGTAGCTTGGCTTAGAATGTATTTTCCCTTTTGTAGTTCACAGAGTCAGTCATTACAGCAACTCTAGACTTTATCTGCACTTACACTGTAAGAAAGTGTTATTGTTAATTAAAAATACCCACAATTAGTAAGGTCAATGTCATGCCCAAGGACCTTGGTATTAAACCATGTTCTGTAGGTCATCCTCTGTTTACACTGATTCATGATCAATACTAAGAACCAAAAGAGGGCATTTTGCCTCCAATCTGAAATTAACACAGATGTGGTATGCAGAAACATAATACAGAAGTACGTGGTACTAATTAGCTAGGTAAACTTGTGTAAAATACTGACCATTTTTTCCATATGCAAACTAAATGTGGTATTACTGACAACTTTTAGTGTTCTATAAAGATATCTGACCTAATTCTTCACTCAATAAATGGTGATAATGACAATAGTCATGGTGATGGTGATGATGGTGGTGATGATAATGATGATGATGATAATGATGAAGATGACAGTGGTTTCGATGGTGGTGACAATAATGATAAGAAGAATGATAACTTTGACAATGATTGTAATGGTGACAATAATTATAAAGGTGATTGATGACGACAACAACAGTGGTGTGATAACGATGATGCTACTGAGGAAGACAGTGATGACAATTTTTATTGTAGTGATGGTCATGATGATGCTAATGATGACGATGATTACAAAAACTCTGCTATTGGTGAGAACAGCACTGAGCTATTGAAGATGCTAATGACTGGAATGGTGTTGATGATGAGGCTGATGGTAGTGTGAGCAACAAATCAGAGGAATGCCTTGATAGCGACCGTTGCCAAAGACACAATGAAACTTTTTGGAGATTGTAATCTACTAGTTTTTCTGCTTAAGGGGTCAAGTCTGAAATACATGAATTTTCTCCTGACAAACTCCTGTCTGTGTTCTAGCTCCATACTGATAACACTCCTCCTGAAAATCTCTCTCTATAGTCTCTGTACAGGCATATACTCTACCTTTATGTGTCCAGATCCTTCTTAAAACACAGCTCCATCTTTGACTCACTATGAAAAACAGGTAGAGTATCTGATCTCTCCCTAAAATATATTATAAACTCTATTAAAGTTGAAGCCATATTTTTTCATAAAAAACACTAAGAAGTTAGAAGTACTAAGTAAAATCTTGTTCAATGTACTAAATTCACTGTCGTAGCACACTGCACTATTTACCCACTCAGACAAACCATGAGTAAATCATTCTGAAAACACAAAAACAGGCAGCAACCAAAATCAGTATGGTGTTATTTGAGGCATAGTCTTGTGTATCCTAAGTTACCCTTAAACTTTTTTATGTAACTGAGGATTTCCTTAACTGTCTGATCTTTTGACCTCCCTATCTAAATGATACATGCACTGCTCTGTGCTATCGTGCTTAGCTAATATGAAACTAGGGATCAGACCTCGGAGCTTTAGATGTTAGGGAAGCATTCTATAAATTGTGTTATATCCCCAGATATTTCAACTGTTCATTCATGTTAAATGACTCCATAGTTAAAGTATGAAGCAGTTTCTATGATATAATTTCAGAATGAGTTTGGGAAAAAATGACTGTACATACTAGAAAAAAAAAAAGGTTAGAAACTCATATATTTGGAAGATGTAATGTTTG
>JANHMN010000206.1:5000-28582 GCA_030674055.1 Rhabdomys pumilio
ATTTACTCACATTCGACCCAAGAATAAATTATCTCTTATTTCCTCTGAGGTAAGCATGAGTGGGTGCATGCATGTGTGTGTGCACATATGCCTACAGATGTGTAATATCTTTATTTACACTGATGGTGAGACTGGCTTGAGAGCAAAATACCACATATGCATAAATAAAAGGATACCCAAAAGATGCATAGTCAATCTTGCCACTGAATACTAACTTTATCATGTTTTTCCTAACACACAGAAAGACAAAAGAATAAAAGAGAGCTGGTCCAGTCTCTACACTATGAAGACTTAGAGAAGTGTTACAAGCATTGGGCACAGGCCAGAGTGTTTTTATCTTAATTCCAAGATTTGAATCTGACTGATTGGTTTGGGGATCAAAGGGTAACAGTGTCTGAAAATTGATTTAAGGGAAGACAACAATGCTTTTCAGGAGCCACAATTCCAATGTAGTAAATGAGTAAAAATACAAAAGACTATAAGCTTTTAGAAACAAAATTAATGCTTGTTGTTCAAGTAACAAGAGTTAACACCTACTATAAAGACATAGGATGAAATTACCCAGGCATGCATGTTAGGAAACAAAAAAGAATATTCTAATTCAAACACAATTAAATATAGAGAAGCTAACTCTCACTAATAAATTTATTGTGATTCAATAAAGACCAATAGGCTTAGGGAAACACTATTAATAAAGTCATTCAAACTGTACACAGAAAAGTTTTCAAAAGCTATCTAGTATAGTTCTGAAGAATAACAATATGGAGATGCCTTACATTATGCACTATAGAATCTCAGAAACAAAGCTCTGTCACTTATGTATTGGGGTAATAAACAGACCTTTTGCCTAGACATAAAATCCATGTAACAGAAGCAAACTCATGCTTGATACTATAAACCCAAACAAACCCTTATGGCTGGGGAGATCAAAGACCCTATAGAAGATCCTATTACTATCATTGATGTAGCCTCCAACTACTTCTAAATACATGTTCTTATACTTATAGGTAAGCGTTGTCCTTACCACTCTTTTTTTTGCCAAAACTTATTTTTGCAGCAAATATAGATCACCGTGAAAATCTACAGCTGATAAACAATTCAGATAAGTGGCTGTGGAGTATCCAATCCCAAATGCGCCATCTTTAACACAACCTCAGGCTAAGGCTCAGGAAGTATCATGTATGAAGAAGTAGAGCTTGTAAAAAACAGAGGACCTGGATGCTTGTGGTGAAGGCATGCCTTCAAGACGTGAGAAAGGAGCTGCACTCATCAACTCTCTATGATGTGGTTGTCTGCACAAGAGTATAGAGCTCAACATGACTGAGAATTTGTGGTAGTGAAAGACATGCACACAAATGGAGAGCGAGAGAGGCAGGGGTCACAAATGATGTAAGCACAGTGTACTCATGAACAAAATTTACAGGGAAAAATAGATAGTTCTGAAGGAAAGAAAAATAACTGAAAGCAAAGAAGAAAACCCTGTGCTCATGTGTAAGCTGCCAGCTGCTACCAATGTGTAGATGTGTAAAGAGGGATTCTTTAATACTCTGCTATCAAGTTAGAACACACATGTGCATTATATAAGAGAAACCAGCACCATGTGTATGTGAGTTGCTGCTACAGATGTGCATAAGTAAAGAATTTCTTAGCTGTCTGCTTTCTAGTTAGAGTTTATACACAGAGTATGTATGAGCAGTCTCTAAATGGTAAAGCAAGCTGTAGGGATATTTAATGATAATTACTAGTGATTAGCTTGCATTGGAACCCATCAAGTAAAAGACACATCTGTTTATACATTGTTATTATCTACAGCTAAACACCAGCTACACCATTGTAACTGTATGATATTTCAATGGAACAAGAAGCATAATGGACAAGAAATAAGAAAGTAAATGTAACATGTTTTCAGTTTACATAGGAAAAGCCAGTATTATGATATCTATCGTGATTGAAGAAGTGATTACATTTCACATTGTCTATATTTTTCAGTATGACAAGTTCTGGAAAAGTCTTACATAGAATCCTAATAGCTAAGGAAACATCCAGGTGAACATTGAAAACCCACATAATTGTAAAGGGTTGGCAATGCTCAATTGTTATGAAGCATAACAAACAAACTCATCACACACAAGCTTAAAGTAAAAAAGAATGAAATCTGGAATAATGTTCTCAGAACACTGTATGTGCTCAGTACATTTTGTACTGTTACTAAACAGAAAATAATAAATAAAATAATAGCATATAAGGCTCATTTTTATAAGAACATTAAAAGTCTTATCAAACCATGGTAGTGTTTTGAAAAGGAAGACAATTCAAAGACACTGAGATTCACTTGAGGATGAACTAACCTAAGTGATAAACAATAAACATGTTGTTTTTAAAGAGTAAAATAAGTTGCAACAGAAAGCTAAGCCAGTGACCTCGATATCTGAAAGGAAGCAAATAGAAATAGTGTTTTCTTCATTTGAAGTGTAGTGCTGATGTTCAGCCAGCTCTGTGGGCATAAATAGCTACAGACGTTCGTGCTGTTGCCTTTCTGTGTAGTTTAGTTATCTGTATAGTTTAATATTTCTTCTATCTCAAGGTATTTAATTTAAAACTTAATGAATGTTATTTGGAAAATATATTAAAAATAAGTTATGACTTGTGAAAATTACTTCTATTACTGTAGTTTAAAAATTGCTGAAATTATATTAATGCCCAAAGGTTTTAATATTTTTTGTGAATGTTTGCAAGTATTATTAATATCATATACCTTTTTCTGTTTAACTTTAATGAAAAAAATCTCAATTTTTCCATAAAATTGAAAAGTCGAGGTCCAGAATTCTTCAATGTGAATTCTTTCAACTTTTCTACAATTTGAATCAATTGTATTAATGTTCTTTCCCTCTGTCTTTGTCTCTGCCACAAATGCACACGTGCAAACATATATCACTCCTTAAGAATTTCATATTAATGATTTCAGTCAATGTTAGCAATGTCTTTCCAAAATATTATAATCTTTTTAACAATAAAAATATGTGACTGGAGAGAAGACGATTGTGAATTATCCTGCTTTCTATCTAGACTAAAACAGCAATGCTGATATCTATGTAAATCCCAGACTTCTCTTTGAGTACGTAGAGAATTATAAATGAGAGTCTTATTCTTTCTAAAAATGATTTATTTTCATAGTATTTCTGATTGAACTCAGGGCTTTGTACACACTAGGTAAGAATTCCTCCAGTTCCCTGAACCTCCAGGCCATAGGAAAAGTATTCTGGTGGGGTTTCATGAACTGAATTTGAAATTTTTATACTGTAAAGGGAATAGAATTATTTTCCTGTCCTTCTTTTGAGTGGTTTATGGCATCACATTACTGCCTATGATGCAATGTTAAAAATAATATTTAGACTACTACAATGACAAAGAACCCTTTTCCCAGGAGAGCATCATTCAAAAGTGTCCCTGCAAGTGTCCAGATCAACATTCCATATCAATTTATCTTTTTCTAATCCAGCCACAAATAGGATAAGCACAATTCAGAGATACTGATTTAAACACAAGAGTTAAATCTATACCTCCTTATTTAAAAAACTGACAATTTTTATTTTTTAATAACAAAGTGTTCTAATATTGTCTTCTAAGCCAATAAAACTGAGAGCTAGGAAAAAATCATATGCCACTATATCTTACAGGATAATGTGCTTACTAAACGAAGTATATTGATTTAGGGCAACACTTATTCCCCACATTCTTTTTTTTAAAATTTGATAGAATTACTGATGTCTGAGCCACAAATAGGATATATTAAAGCTACTGTTTGCTGAGGGTTTTACATATCACATAGTATACACAGGAATGAGAAGATAAACCCAGCCCACCCTCCCCATCACTCACTCCCTCTACTGAGAAGATGGATGTGCTACTCTTGAGAGAATAATGAGGCATGTTTAGATGGCTGTGTAACTGACAGTCTACCCTGTCCTCTGCTCTCCATGACATGTTCTATTGCCTCTGCTACAGAAAAAGGATAAAAAAAAAAAAAACAAAAAAACAAAACACTATGCCTTGTGCCAATCATGTCATGAAAGGAAAGATGGCCCACAGGATCCCAGACATACAGACATTGTGAAGTAAGAATGATGAGTTATGGAATACATGCATACATCAGTCTATCCTCTCTGGATGTCAGTGGCTACATGTGCTGATACATCACTCCCTCTCACACTATTCTAAGTGTATGATTTAAAATTTGCTTTATCTGTAATAGTGATGAAGGAAGAGAGTGACTTAAACTCATGCAGAAGGCACATTATATGGTGGGATTATGGATATCATCTGACAGAGATAAAAAAGACAAGCTAGAAAGGAGGAAGGAAGAAACTTCAAATTACACATGACACTTTAATTTCTCATTAAAGGTTACCGAGCTGTCCACAATCTTTACATGTTCTTTTAATCTATTATATGGGGCTGGAGAAATGATTCTGCAGCTAAGAGAGATTTGGTTTTCAGGACTTGTAATGGCCAGCTCACAACCACCTATAATTCCAGATCCAAGAAGTCTTACAATTCAAGCTTCTGGCTTCTATATGCACACAAGTGCATTTGCTCAAACATATGCACACATGTACATACACAAATAAAAGTTAATCTTTAAAAAGTCTATTTTATTCATAAAATAGATAATCGACTGAGTTGTAATATAGTACCTATCACTGTGTTATACAGCAATACACTTATGTCTGATCCTGTGTAATGATCAAACAACAAGAATTGACATCAACATCTCTGTACCATCATTTTACTATTTGAGACTTTCAGATTTTATTCCTAAAATACATAATTGACCAAGTTGAAACATAGTACCTATCTCTATGTTATGCAGAAATACACTTATTTTCTTTCTGTCCCAGTCAGGTTTCTAATTGTTATGATAAAACACCATAACCAACATCAGCTTAGAGTCATACCAACCACAGCAGACTCTCAAGGCAAGAACCCAGAGGTAGAAACTGAAACAGAGGCCAAGGAAGAGTGCTTAAGAACCCAGGACCACCCACCAAGGTATAGCATCACCTACAATTTTTTGGGCCCTCACATAGTAAGGATCTTCAGATGGTTGAGGTGAGGGGCTGGAGGAATCTCTAGGATGGGCTAGAGATCTTGGATGACAGAGGCTCCCTAGGAGTCTGTGGAGGTAACGTTAGCTGAGACTCCTAGCAGTCGGGGTATGGAATCTGAAGTATAAAAATCCTCCTGTAACCAAACAGGACACACAGTGGAGAGATAAGGACACCAACCCACTCACAAAACTTTTTATCCAAAATTTGTTTTTCTACAAGAAATGCAGGGATAAAAATGGAGCATAGACTAAGGGAATGGCCAACCAATAATTGGTCCAACTTTCGATCCATCCCAAAGGAAAGCACTAATTCCTGACACTATTAATGATACTGTTATTCTTTTAGACAGGAGCCTAGCCTCTAAGAGGCTCCACCAAATTTTGTGGCCTAGCTCCGCAGAGATTTGATGTGCCAGGATTGGGAATACTCAGTGCGTGGGGGTGGGGAGACTCCACTCTCTCAGATGAGGTGGGCAGGGGGCAGTGGAGGACTGTGTGAAGGGAGGGAACTGGAGGAGGCAAGTGATCATGATGTAAAGTGAATAAATAAATAAATTAATCAGAAAAATTAATTAATTAATTAATCAAGCAAATGACCCACAGACTTGACTTCAGGCCACTCTGACGGCAACAATTTCTCTTTGAGAAGGCTTCCTCTTCCCAATTAACATTAGTTTTTGTCAAGTTGATAAAACAAAGAAACGATAGATAAACAGGACAACTTCTACTATTTTGTGTTTGGATGTCCATTACCCAAGCCTCACTTTCTCCCCAAAACACCCTTCCCAGCCTTCAACAATTATGATTTTGTACTCCAATAGATTTTGTAAGGTTAAGAGATATTTCTTGTTCCATAAATCTCTTCCATCCTATGATCAGTTGCTTGTCCTATTTTAATCAAGGACAGCCACCACATCTCACATGACACTCATTTGAGATATCCTTAGATCAAAATGAATACTAAAAATATCTAAATCATCATGTTTGGATTTATGTTCCAGGGCAGAAGGAGTCATGACTTATTTCCTTATTTTTCCATTATATTACACATAATAAGCACTTAATGAAGATTTTGCAAGTAATAGAAAATAATAAAGCTGCCAATATACACATGATACATGACGCTGTAGCTCACAGAATGTTGAAATAATGAGAATGTGAAAGAAATGACAACGGTAAAGTAAATCATGATAGTACATGTAAGTGGAAAGGTTCTCTAGGAAGAATATGAGTCGGCATAAAGTAACTTCTCACCCGAATGGTGCTGCTAATGTATTTGGTCATTAGCAGTGTGAGTCCTTCAACTGTTACAGAGAGCTGTGCACACGGCAATCAATATTTGCTGTCCATTCTGAGTAAAGCATCCTTCTTTTCCCTGGGTTGTGCTAATGCTCTTTTTAAAACCTCAAGAATGACTCGTGACTTTTAGAGTCATCATGCAGGTGTGGATTCAATAAGTAGGTACAAGAATGGAACAGAAAGATTTTTGTCTTTAAAGAATAAATATATACTGAACTAGTTCCCAATCTTTCTCCAACTCCAGGGCAGAGGTTTTTTCATGACCCCACTGAAAGTGGAAGCTATAGTTCACTTATATACACTTACTCCTGACCATTGAAATGCCCAGAGGTGAACTTTCTCTTGAACAGGAGCAGCAAAGTGTAAACGTTTGATGAAGGAATGTTTGTACTAAATGGTTGAATGATGTCTATGCATAGCCCTGTGAATTTCAGTTGAATCACTGTGGTAGACTTGTCACGTCATAGCAGTGTGTGGCTTCATATAATATTTTGCTGGGCCAGTGTACACCCTTATCTAAGGGGCGTATCCTCCACCTTCACTGCACCCAGGTTCTTTTCAGAATATTCTCTTTACTCACTTTTTTTCCCTAACACTCATCTCCTTAGCACACGCCCAAATGGCAGTGATTATAAGACATCTGTGCTGATTACCTTTTACAAATAGTTCCTTACATTTAATATCTTTGTTTTAAACAAAACTATACTTCTTAATAAGACAGCACTGTGTAGCTTTTTAGCCCCATGCCTAAACTCTTAAAATATGAAGAAAATGTTCTTTGTGCAATCCTTCAAATTAGGATGTTTTAGAGAAAATTAAGTTATTCGCATTAAAATGTTTCTCTCATGGAGAGTAATACATGCCTCTTATGAAAATAAATTCCACACAAATTTATTTTTGAACATGGCTATGAATGGGGCTTGAGAGATGACTCAGGAATTAAAAGCATTTGGTGATCTTTGAGAGAACTCAGATTCAATTCTAAGCACTGACATAGAATTGCTACAGATGGTTTACAACAGCCTTTAGCTCACAAGGAATACAATACCCTCTTCTGACCTCAAAGAATAACAGGTATACCCATTGTATATATGCAAAGAAAACACCCACACATATAAAATAATAAAGTAAGCAAATCTAAAAATATTTAATTGGCTATGATACATGCTATTTTTATTATGAATGGTATCCCTCTTTTCTTTATGTTAATCTGTTTTCTAAAATCTAGGTGATTACATTTTCTAGTTGATGCTATATTGCTTGTGGTTTCAAGGTTAATTCTAACGTGGGCTTTTAAGGTCATTTGTCTTTGTGGAAATTTAGAAAATACCACATCAGGAAACTGAACAGAGGTGTGTAGCAATGGGGAATGGAGGGCTGGGGGTAGCTACCAGAAAGTCCCAGATACCAGGAAAGCAAGAAGTTCTCAGGACCCAACAGGAATGACATAAGTTGAAATACTCAACAAAGAGGAGAGAGAACCTGTAGAGATTATATCCAGAGGTTAGGCACAGCCCCTGGTTGAGGGTTGGAGCCACCCTCCCATCTCAAAAATTTTAACCCAGAATTGCTCCTGTCTAAAGGAAATACAAGAACAAAAAGTGGATCAGAGACTAAAGGAAAGGCCATCCAGAGACTGCCCCACCTGGGGATCCATTCCATATGAAGCCATCAAACCCAGATACTGCTGCTGATGCCAAGAAGTGTTTGCTGACATGAGCCTGATATAGCTGTCTCCTGAGAGGTTCTGCCAGAGCCTTACTAATACAGATGTGGATGTTGCAGCCAACCATCAGACTGAGCACAGGGACACCAATGGAGGAGTTAGAAGGAGTGCTGAAGGAACTGAATGGGCTTGCAACCCCATAGGAAGAACAACAATAGCAACCAACCAGAGGCCCCAGAGCTCCCAGGGACTAAACCACCAGCCAACGAATATACATGGAGGGACATGTGGCTCCAGCTACATATGCAACAGAGAATGGCCTTAGGTGGCATCAATAGGAGGGGAAGCCCTTGGTCCTGTGAATGTTCGATGCCCCAGTGTAGGAGAATGCTAGAGTGGTGAGGCAGGAATAGATGGGTGGGTGGGAGAGCACCCTTACAGAAGCAGGAGGGAGGGGAAGTGGGATAGGGGATTTGTGGAAGGGAAACCAGAAACTGGGATAGCATTTGAAATGTAGACGAATAAAATAACTAACAAGAATGAAAGTACCACATCTATTAAGCCAGTATTTACAAGGTGTAGTATTACTAGTAACAGAGAAGCCATTCAGTAAGCAATAAGTGACACAGAAAATAGAAGGCTTGTTACTTTTAGCAAGAATTCTGATATGTAATTTTCCTTGTTTTTAACAGCATTACAAATGAATTTAATACATATTTACATTTGGGAAAGGACAAATATGAAACACTTCATCAGCATCTAGCATCATTATAAAAACTAATATTAATTATTATTAATAATTATATATTTTATTATATTATATTTTTATTTATAATATAAATATATATTATATATTTATATAATATATAACATATACTATATATAATATATAATAAATAAATTTATAATAAATATATATTATATAATAAATATATAATAAATAAGTATATTTATTATATTTTCTTATAAAGCTCTGTGTATACAAATTTGATAAATATAATTTTTAATGTCACAGATTACTGTTGAAGTAATTGTTTAAGACACTTATACAATACTCAGATTCACTGACTTGAACACATGTCAGAAATTCAGAGAAAAGGAAAACAAAATTAAAACTTGGACAATGGTGGTCTCACAATGTGTGGATTTTATATGCTGAGGATAAAGGATTTGATGGGTTAATATACTCTTCTTTTTGTTGTTTAGAGTTTCTTAGTTCTGTCATGAACAGCAACCCCACCCACAGATTTTTGAGGTATCAAGAATACTCATTTTGCTTCCATCGTTTGGATGACAGATGTAGAGGATTGCTGCCTTTGGGCTGATAGATGGCACATAGGTGGTGACCATCTTGAAACGGAGCTGAGGTGATGACATATTCTAAGAGAATATACCCATAGTGGTCTCTAGTGTCCACAAGGTATTGATTCCTGGAGTCCCCATGGATATATGGACACTCAAGTACCTATATAAAGCAGATTGGTAGTTGTTTAACTATACATTTAATCATCTGTAGATTGGTGAGAAAACTGTTGCAATGTAAATGATTTATAAATCCTTGTGCTTCTATCTTTTTAAAATTTATTTCCAAAATATGGTTGTGTATTTTAATCCACTTGTATTTTTTCAATTATTTTTGATTTGTAGTTGTTAGAATCCGTGAATTAGAAACCTGGGGACAGGTGAATAGCAATTTCTGGAAGATGAGAAAGGAGAAAACAGAGATAATGGAGTCTTGGAGCACATCATCTCTTCCCTATAGAGACTGTTCCTAGGAAACACCAACCTCCATATTATTTATGACAGAAAGCAAGGAATTGTTAGAAAACTACCACTGTATGAAGTTGTGAAAACTTTTATCATAACAGAGAGAGCGAGAAAAAACATGAAGGTAGTGGGTGGATAGGAAGTGGGAAGGATCTGGGTTGAGTTGGGGAGGCAGAAAATATGATCAAAATAAATTTCTTGAAAGACAAATAAACATTAGAAAACAATAACAAAAACACAGTTGGGGAACTGAAAAATTTTAAAAAAATGTATTTGAACATGTTTGGTTATAGAAAGCAAGGATGGGCATCATACAATCTTATTCTGCATGGAGAAAGTGGGACGGGCTGGTTGCTCCCTGCAGAAGCTTTTACTATCCTCAAGAACTTAGAGAAATTTCTAACAAGTTCTCAGAATTCTCAGAAAATTCAAGCTCCTTTGAAGGTAACTTAGAATCTCTCTACTTACTGGTGTGGGCACACCCAGAGAGTAGCCTACTCTGTCTTTTCAGCCTTATCAATAAACATAGCTCTCCAAACCTCCTTGTACTCAAGATTCTTATTAATGTAGACATAATACTTTGCTCCTTCACCCAGAGCAGAGAGCAGTTGAAGCCATGAGGGTTGGTATTCTGTGAACTATACTATAGACAAACTGGCATTTTAATTTTCTTCATCTGTAGTCCAAAGAACCCTCCTCAAGGCAGGAAAAACATTCCCTTAAATAAAAGAAGAAAACCTAGTTTTAAGGCCAATTTCAAAATCATTATGGAATCAAAATATTGAAACTGTCTTGGTTTGCTTTACATAAGATGCTATATTGCACTAATAACTTGATATCTTGTAAAAGAGCCCACAGGGCATAATTAATTTACAGAGCAGGTTTTTGAACAGAAAATTCAATAATATGTGTTTTTGTCGTCATGTATTTGCTATGTGTTAATCTGTAATTTTAATTATTTAAAATAAACATATTCTACATAGTTTTAGTAGATGACTAAGTCATAAGAATTAAGCTTTTTTCCTATTTGACTTTGCTTTATTGGCATGCCATGGAAATGTATTGGGATTGATTTACAACTTGAAAGTGCTTAATAAATTATTAGCATTATTAATATTCATAGACATTTTTCTCAGTGCTCTTCCATAGATATACACAACTGTATCTTCCTAGAGAGATGATTTATAGATAGTTTGGAAAGCTAAGCATTTAGAACTTAAATAAACAACATCTTTATGCATTTATTTAATAAAATTTGACTGTGATAAGAAATAAATTTATATATTAGGTAAGATAATTTATATTTTATATAAAATATTTACCTAATATAAAAAACTATATCTTAAGCTAAAATTGCTCACTGAGAGCTCTCCATTTTGTCCTTATGCAAATTATATTGTATTATGCAATATTATGCATTTTAAGTTAATATGACATGCTCACACATATATGCATATGCATATAATCATAGTACATAATCTTTTATTTGCATTTAAACATATATGCATATTATCTTGAAGCTCTAAAAGTCCAAATTCCAAGTGAACTAACGCCTTTAAATGTGAAGGATAAGCTATAAGACTCCAGTAATTTTATTTTTATATATTTACTATGTATCTCTGTATTTTAATTATTTAAAAGAAGTACAAACCATACTATATATGGTATCGGGTGAATTGAAAGAATTAAATGAATAAAATCCAAAGCTAGTAAGATGGCTGAGTGGGTGGAAAGGCTTACCACAAAACCTGGCGATTTGAGTTTAACCCTGGGACTTATGTTATGGAAGGAGAAAATGAGTTATGCAACTTGTTCTCTTACCTCTGTGACTGTGCTATGACATGCACACACACACACACACACACACACACACACTCACACATGAGTACACATGCAAATGAGCATACGTACACACTAAAAGACAACCATATAAGAATTTCAAGATAAATAATAGTCTATGGAATCTGGATAAAAGAATAGGGGAAAGAAGTGAATAAAATACCTACCTTCATAGTCTTAATCTTGTTGAACTAAGATTTTTTTAATATATATATATGTGTGTGTATATATATATATATATATATATATATATATATATATATACATGCATACACAGATACATATGTACCTACAAAATACATATATACATGCATACAGACTTACATCCGAAGATGCTAGTAAAATAAGTTGAGAAATTAGAACAATGTAGGAAGCACCTCTAGTATGAACTTTCTTCTTGTTTTGAATGCTCACTGAAGTTTTCTTCATCCTTTACTTTCCTGACCTCTGACTATTGCAAGTGCAATTTTATAAATCCAGCAACTTGTATTCCTTTCATTTCAATAACTGTGCCTACTTTAAATGAAAACATTGTGGATATACATTTAACTCAGAATAGAATAGTAGGTGATCCTGCCTCTTTCTGAGCTTAATGGGTATCTCCGCGTCTTTTTTCCATTAAGTAATGAAAATAGAGTAAGACATCATAAAATAACCTGATATCTTGAAAATCTAGGAGACCAAGTGAGCCTAGAACCGTGGTAAGCTGTTACTAAATTAACTTTATTTTTCAAAGTATCTTTTATTCTAAATAGAAAGGAAGTTATGATCTTTTCCAGGCATCTGTATTTGAAATGAGGCACACCATTTACTGCCATTCAGATGGTGAATGAATTGGAGATTGTGAGAGGAGCCAGACTTTCAAAGAGATAGCTATAAGCTTCCCTCCTTCCCTCCCTCCCTCCCTCCCTCCCTCCCTCCCTCCCTCCCTCCCTCCCTCTCTCCCTCCATCCATCCCTCCTTCTTTCCTTCCTTCCTTTCTCTCTCCCTTCCTTCCTTCCTTTCTTTCTTTTTTGCTCATCAATTTATTTTCACTTTGCAGTCTGAGAGCACCCCCCCCCTTCTTTAAGGTTTCAAATACTAATTTTTAGCAAGCAATCTTCTAACTGCACATGATGGCTAGGTTAGAAATGAATCGACAGAAGTTTTGAGCCTTGTAACTATTACATGAAACAATTACACAGGCTTTATTTATATTGGCCACCAAATTAGAGGGTATAAATTGATTTTAGCCACTCTTTCCTACTGGCCCAAGGTTGGCCGATTCTAAAAGTTAAAGTCCTCATAGAATACTCAGTTAGTCAAATCCTGTCTCACACAGAATAATCTTTTACTGACTTCAAAGCTGAGTGAGCAATGACAAAATACATTTAGCTATTTTTGCTTTTGTTGGCCCAAGAAGGCAGAATACGATTCTTGCATCCAACTCTTACATCATCTTGAGCAGAAGGCAGTTTTGGTATGCATCTCAATAAAATCCTCAATGGTTAGATGGAGGCTCAAGGCACAGGGTTCTTTGTTCTCTAGACATGTACTTTCATTATGTATTCTAGACATATTTATTTTCACCTCTACTTCATTAAAAAGTTTGCTTAGCCATTCCTTATGGCCTCTGTTTCATTCTTTGGGTATACGTTCTAAAAGTAGCAATTGTAACCTTAGCTGCCTCTCCAAAGAAATTTCACAATATTATGATTTTAGGTTACTGATTTTAGAAAGTAGTAGGGTTCAAGAAATGATTGGTCTTCTACACTTCTATTTCAGAACATTTACATTGTAAACATAATATTATTATTTGAAATAATTGAGATTATTCCGAATATTCCTATGTATATCTTTATGTGTTAAAATACTTTTGCAAGTATAATTGAATTGGGAAGAAATATACTGGAATAATAGCTAGATGTGGAACACTTGAGATTTCAAAGATATAATTTATATGTGTGTCTTTGGGGGTGGATGGCCTGTGTACTCATGCCTCTTGAGGCTAGGAAATGGCATTAGATTTCTTGGAGCTGGAGTTATGCAGGTGGTGGTAAGCCACTGAAGCCGGATGCTGGTAACTGATCTCAAACCCTCTGCAACAACAAGAGGTGATCTTAGTCACTGGACTCAACTCTTTAACAACTATTGTGGTGAATTTTATATCTATCATTCTATGAAACTGAGAAGTTTAGGCATTTAAGCTGAAATTTGCCTTTTCCAACCAAACCGTGATAAATATGAAATAACATGTGTAGGCTTTCTTTTCAGTTATGTTGCTAATTAGTGCAATAGGAATTAGACATTATGGTAGTTCCTGTTGATGCCTTGGGCTACCTGGTAGTTGGGTTATATTTACCTAGTTCATGTTGCAATAAAGTAAAGCACTCAGGAACCTGATAGCTTAAATGATACTCATCTCATGTTCATACAATGGGTGCTTTGATGACAGCTTTGGCCAGTGTATTTTCTCGTATACTCTAAGATGATATATCATTGGGACCCCCAGCTTCTTGCTTCTGTTGTTTGGGTGGCAGAGCCTAAACAAATTCGACACTCCATCCAGGCATGGCACATGTTGTTTCATGGTTTATAATACAAAGACTTGTTCACTAGGTTGATCAGAGTCTCATGTCATCATATAGTGAGATGAGGTCTCATCATAGGGAGGAAAAAAAATGTCTGGGTGTTAGGAGCAACTTCAAAGACACACATTAAACCGTGTTGCTGCCTCATATTCATCCGTGTCTGTCAGTTTCAGATGCAACATGGTTAGCATGGATGGGTTAGTGTGGCCTCTTAGTTAGTTTACTACTTTCAGCACTTTGATTAAAAACCACTCTGACAACAAGCAACTTACTGGAGAAACTGAGGTTCTCAAATTAGAATCTGAGTCTATCAGTGAGGGAAAGGCAAAGCAGCATCAGGAAGTGAGTCCACATGGAAAATCAAGAGCAGGGAAACAAAGACAGGAAGGCTTGCTTGCCTGGTTGCTGTCAGAGACAGATTTCTCCTTGGTTTTCTGCTCATCTCTCTCTGCCCAGGAAATGGTGCTGCCTAGAGAGTACATGGCTCTCCTACATCAATGGACAATCTAGACAATGCTTAAAATCATGCTTTCAGTCAACTTGATAGGAATAATCCCACAGTTGAGACTTCCTTCTGAGATGACTCTTGTCTGAATCCATTAGACAGGTAAGGCAACCTACTTCTAAGTCACTGTGTTCTCAGTATCTGTGTCTCTGTTCTGAAAAAATAAATTTTGAGCCTTGATCACAAATCTTACTGTTTTCATAACAGTTTTGTGATTGTATATTCATCAAACTTTATTCACTGTTTCTAATTGAGTCAGATGTTTGTAGAGCAATGATGATCATGATGATGATGATGATGGTGATTATGATGATGGCAGCAGCAAAGCTTAGGAACGTTTGTCATGTAATAGGTAATAAAGTTTTACATATTATAACTAGTTTGCCTCAAAACAATTTCTATGAGTCAAGGTAATTTTACATTGTTCATATTACACAGGAGGAAGTAAAAAAAAAATGCAAAAGGTGAACAATTCTCTCAAGAACAAATGGCTAGTGGCTGGATGTATCAGGACTTGACCTCAGACTATCTGGGTCCACAGCCTGTGCTCTGGGACACTGACTGAGACATCTGTTTGATGGGAGGGAATGTCTCCTTCTACTGAGGTTTCTAAGTTTGGAGTAGGCATTCTGTCTGCTTGAGATATATCAACAGAACATCCCACATCAAAACTAAAGAATAATGTTTAAATCTAACAATATAATTACTATTTATAGCTTAAACTCATACAATTTCTACTCCCAATAATCTCACTAAAATTGAGATCAGATGCAATATTCTCAAATGTTTTATATTTATGAGTCCATTTTCTTCTTCTATTTTTCTTGTATTGAAAATAGATTTTTTTCATGCAATAAATTGTGATTATGGTTTCCCATCCCTTAAATCCTTTGAGATCTTCCCACCTCCATTGCTACCTAAATGTACATGCTTTCTTTCTCTCTTTCTTTCTTTCTTTCTTTCTTTCTTTCTTTCTTTCTTTAGAAAACAAACAAGCATCTAAATAATAATAAAAATAAAAATGATGAAATAAAATATACAGAATAGAACAAAACAAACATGCAAAAGAAAAAGAGCCAAATAAAAGCACAGGAAAGAAAGATAGATAGATGATAGATAGATAGATAGATAGATAGATAGATAGATAGATAACAAGGACCTAGAAAATATATACCAAGAAGAGCAAATAGTGGGTTACTCTTTTTTAAGAAAAATAGTTAATGGAAGATGATATGCCTCAATCCTGCTACCAAACCTGAAGTCCTGAGTTCAATTCCCTCCATCCACATGGTGAATAGAGAGAACTGACTTTTGTCCTCTAACCTCCACATGAGCATGCTTTTTATTGTAAACTACCTGATATAAGAATCCTTACAAATACAGTTGAAAGAAGTGATATGAATATTTCACGTGTGATGTAAACTGTCATACTCCTGTGATAACAAACAGGGAGTGGTCTGAATACAGTGCCAGATAAGAAACATTCACTCACTGTAGTTAACTACTGGCAATCATGAAGGAACTTCAAGAACATCCCAGAGATAGGTATTACTCAGAAAACATTTGGAGAAGACAGGCACAAGTGGACCGGGTATTTGCTGAAAATTCCAACTTCCAGATAACATTTAAACAATGTTTCACTGTCTCTAAGAAATAGTTAGACAAAGAATCTTAATTTCTCCTGAGGTTTTCTGAGTTCAGGTTCACAGGCTCCTGTTGGAGGGAATAACCTACTTTCCTAGCTTTTGGGCCAATTAATCCAAATTTCTTTTCTGAAACATTTTCTATCATTTCTGATCCCATAGAATTCGGGGATGTTGACTTTAAAAATAGCAAATCATAATATAAAGATTATGTTTATTTTAAGTGATCTAAGGAACTGAAGAAATCAGCATTTTTTATATTCTTTTGATTTAATTTTTATATTTTTATTTGATATTTTTATATTACTACCTTATCTATTCTTATGTTTAAATTATTATTAATTAATCATGTAAGTCTCTGATGAAATGTTGCACTTCTCTGTGACCTAACAAAATAATTAAAAACAAAACATTGTGTGTGTGTGTGTGTGTGTGTGTGTGTGTGTGTGTGTGTGCTCACAGAATACATATTTGGCACATGCATACATTCATAGGTATACATTTCTAATAAAACATATTTTAAATTTATATCTGAAACATAACACCACTTAAGTTTCTAGAAAAACATGAACATTTATTTTAGAAAATATTTCAGTCACATGCTCATGTTTTTACAGTATAATATAGGAAGGTTTATTGGCAAGAATCATTTGCAGAAAAAGCTATACAATAAAATATACCTAAATTCTGTTACTTTTTTTTATTTCTCTCAAGTTACAGTTCAAGGTTACAAAGGTGAACACTTAGATTTCTCAACGCAACCTTAGAATGCAGAGTGAAGAAAGTTGAAATGCTTTGTTCTGTCACCTATTGCTAGAAAGGTGTTATAATTTAGTATTATGACTCTTCTATTATATATTATTAAATAAGTAGAGGATATATATGTATAATCTGATGCCATTTATGAATGTCATCTAGAAAATATGAATTTTGACATTTATGTCTTATTTCCCAAAACTGTCTTTCCTCTTCAAAATGGAGCCCAAATCAAGAGTGCGCAGAATGGAATGTTTTTTATTTTTAGAAATAGTGTAAATAAGCATATCTGTGAAAATATACACAGCTTTTGTCTTCTCTTGAAGCCATTACTTAAGGAAGATTCTCTTTCCTGTTGTTGTGGCTTAGAATCAATGACTTACCGAACAACATGAGGAAAGAAGAAACGTCCAAAATATAACTAGAAAGTAGGGACAATAAAGATCAACAAGTGAAAAACTCTTCACCAAAGAACCTGTTGTGCTACATGAAAACCTTGATTGTTAGATTAAATATGACCCAGAGATAAAAAGGAATTCGCAAGTTTAATTTAAGGTCGCAGAAATCACCTATAAAAATTATCTGTGATATTATTGTCCTAAAAACAGCTGTTGCTTGTCTTTGCTTTGGGTAGTGATGTTTCTGGTTACTGAAATCATGTGTATATTTAATTAGTTAAATTTGAAAAAAATGCATAGAGAAAAATGTAGAGATTGCTGCTTTTGTAAAGGGCTAGGTTTCATTCCCCAACATCCACATGATGGCTCACAAATATACAAAACTCCAATTCCAGGAAATCCTACATGCTCTTCCAGCCTCTGAGGGCACCATATACGTGCATAATGTACATACATACCCACAAAAAACACACTCACATACATAAAATAAACAAATAATTGCTATTTTAAAAATTATAGCATATCTAGGGAAGGGAACATTTACAAGTTGTGGCTGTGAGATGCTATTCCTGAAGATGTCGGAGTCAAAGTTTGAGCTCATGTACTGCAGACCAACTGCTTGGCAATCCATCCTGAAATACCAACTTCAAAGACTATTATTGAAAACAGAGGTATGGAGGTTTATTCAGTTTTATCTCACTAGGAATTAGGAGCAAATGAAAGGGCCCAGTGACCCCTGAATTTGTCTGAGGGGGATAGTCATGAAGTTTAAGATCAAATAGAAACAGAGGTAGGCATAACTATGTAAACTTGGTGGCTACACATTGCCTGTTATTGATCCACCATCGACTCAACTCAAGTCAGAGTTAAAAGTGGTCTGATATATGTTCTCAAAACTATGTGAAATATCTTCCAAGGAGGAAAGTTCTTTCTCTAACTAATACTAGGATTTCAGATTTTCCTTTTTCCCATCAATATATTCCTCAGAATTTTTTATTAATCATTTCATTCATTTACAATTCAAATGATATCCCCTTCCTTGTTACCCCTCCACAAACCCCATCTCATCTCCCATCTCCTCTCTTCCCTTTGCCTCTATGCAGGTGCTTCTCTACTCTCTTACCCACTTCTGCCTTACCGCTCTAGCATACTCCTATGCTGGGACATCAAAATTCCACAGGACCAAGGGACTCCCCTCACATTGATGTCAGATAATGCCATCCTCTGCTACATATGTATCTGGAAACATGGATCCTTCTATGTATACTCTTTGGTTGGCGGTTTAGTCTTTGGGAGCTCTGGGTGGTCTGGTTAGCTGATATTGTTCTTCCTGTGAGGTTGCAATCCCTTTCAGCTCCTTCAGTCAGTCCTCAGAAATTTTTAAAGGCAATATCTCTCAACATAGCTATTCTTGAATCTACTATGTAGACAAAACTGGCCTGGAACACACAGAGATAATACCTTCCTCTGCCTCTCAACTTCTGAGTTTAAAGGCAAGCTCAACTATGCCTGGCTTTTAAGAAGTTTTGGTTCTTTGGAGATAATTGTTTGAAAAACTGGTAGCCAAAGATGAACACAAATGTTTCTCTTTAGATTATTTCTTTTCATGCCAGAGTGATTACAATACATCTTACACATATGTATAGATAGATAACATACATACATATATGTGTTTTATGCATGTATGTATAAAATAGAAATTATTGAACTTCAGAGATGGAGAGCAAAAATGGGCAATTTGAATAGTAAAAAGAGCTAGATTTAGTCAGAATTCCTTTAGTCACCATGGTGAACTTTATGATATGGGGTATAAGTACATAAGTGAGATTCCATGATATCTCTTCTAAATGCCCTCCACACTCCAAAATCACACTTTTATCACAGACAAATGGAATAAATTATAAAAAGATAGTCATGCGTCTACCCTCCTAAGATTTTTAAAGAACTTACCAAATTTCTAAATATGACTTTTCATTATGCTTCTTATCAGAGACACTGCCGGGGAAGAGTGTCACCGATGCTATTTCAGATCTGTCATCTAGAATCTTCTAATCTGCCAACTTTCTGCAACTAGGAGATGAGCTCACGTACAAGCTGACAAGAGGTGCTGATGAGTCTAGACTTTCTTGAAGGTTGTTAAAAGTTTAAGTTGCCCCACCTTGCAGAAATTCTCTGAATCGGCTTGGCAATTTTTCTAATGACAGCTACTGTCAGGTGACAGGATAAATTATGCAGTTCATAGAATGTGGTCGCAACAAGTAAAGGATGCTGGAAATAGAAATGGCCCCAGATACTGCAGACAGCGACTTACATAAACCTTTAACATCTCTCTGCATGTCCTACCTGTTTCATTATTCTCCCTGTGGGCTTAAAAAAAAATCTCTGCTTCTACTGTGGATCATGCTTCCTTGCATGGGAAATGAAGGGAAGCACTTAATCACATGCATTAGAATACAACAAATCCAGACACCTCAATTGGGAAAGGGGGCCATGACATTTCCAGGTCTCAAACCTCCAGAGAAAATGGCATTGCTACCAATCTGTAGTTCTATAAGCCATAGTACGAATGTAATTTTAAAAGTAGTGCTACACAGCTCTCAATTATGTTTTCTTAAGTAGCAGTTGAGGCTTGAATGATACTTGTTGCAGAGAGGTTCATGTGATTAACCTTCTAGTCTTCAGTTGGTGATACTGCATTGGGAGTCTATGAGACTTTTGGAAGGGAAATGTACTGGAGGAAATACATCACTGGGGATGCTCTTTGAGGCTTTATAGACTCACCTAACTTCCAGCTCATTCTCTCCATTTCCTGTATGCATAGACATCAGCTTCCTGCTCCTGCCAATATTACTGTTATTCACTGCCATGCCTGGCTGCCTTAGTGTACTGTTATCTCTCTGGAACCATGAGCCAAAATGAATGCTTTCTTTCTTAAGTTGGTTGGGTTTATGGAATTTTATCACTGCAACAGAAATGTAATTGATAGAGTACCCAACCAAAATACTGGTTTATATTAGTATTTATGGTTTTTTTTCCTAGCAAAACAGAATCTAAGGAGTAGGCTAGGGCTTTGCATCAATCACATTAATCCTTATGCCAAATTGGCCAAAGAACCTGGAGAGTTACCATAATCTCTAATTTACTGTGCAGCTCCAAAGATGGTAAGTGGAGTCGTGCTAGCCTTTCCTGTGAGAATGAAGCTTTAGGAAGTCCCAACAAGCTATTAGGTAGAGTTGAAATATTTGTCTTTATTTTATGTTTTGTTTTCATGATGCTTCTTAAAGAAAGATCTAGATTGCTTGCCTATTTTTCTAGGTTGAAGATTTTCTAAATTTAACTAATTGTCCTTGTTAGTGGGAATATACAATATTTGAGGAACAAGAATCATGTTAACAGTGTCCATGACCAAGAAGACCTTTGGACTCTTCGACAAGTCCTCAGATCTTCATGGTCCTAAGAATGCTGGCTTCACATTTTCAAATTGTTTATCTGGTTGTGGTCATTATCACACTTGGAAAGGTTTTAATAAAGGGATTCAACAAAAAAAAATGTTATTATCATCTGTCACAAGAAGTGAAAACTATGCTGGTCAACAGCAAATGATCAGCCCAAGCTAAACCAAACTTCTAAAGAGAAGTTAACTGGGGTTCTTGGAGGTGAACAGGGTATAGTAACAATGGACACAGACTTTATTGAACTAAGCAGTAGCTGTCAAGGTAGTACATTCTCTTGGAACTGAGTCCAGGTAGTTTCAGACTTTGTGTTTGGTGTTGGAAAGTGGGAATGGGACTCGGCTTAAAGAACCCTGTGCTTTTACAAGGGTGAAAAGACATAGTGAATCAAGACAGAGCTATGGCAGGATTCACAACAACATGTTTATACAATGCTGCTGCCATCTGTGATGTTCAGTCTTTTGATATTGCAATGTGACATTATCATCTATGAAGTTCACACTTCAGAACTTTCCAATTGAGTTTTTAAAAATTATACAAAAAGGAGCCCCTTTTTAAGTTTATTGCTTTGTTTGGGAATGCAATGATAGCTATCTTGGGTTACATGCAGGTTAAGGAATGTTGTTGGTAACACCTTAGCATGTGTGAGCTTAGAAAGCAAAACAGATGATTTTTCCCAATGACAAACTTTTAAAGTAAAGGAAGAGTTCCGAGGCCAAGTACAGAAGCTTGCCTCAGAAGAACAGGACATCTTCATAGTGGATGTGGGGAGTAGATGCACACTGCACAGCCAGTACATGGTACCCACTCTGTATCAAGGGAACTTATGCCCATAAGGGATAATTAAAACAGTAAGCCAAAGAAACTGCTGTTTCTACAAAATGCATGTCAGAATGAAGGTTCAAGCCAATGCTGATATGTGTCTAGTAGCTTGGCTTAGAATGTATTTTCCCTTTTGTAGTTCACAGAGTCAGTCATTACAGCAACTCTAGACTTTATCTGCACTTACACTGTAAGAAAGTGTTATTGTTAATTAAAAATACCCACAATTAGTAAGGTCAATGTCATGCCCAAGGACCTTGGTATTAAACCATGTTCTGTAGGTCATCCTCTGTTTACACTGATTCATGATCAATACTAAGAACCAAAAGAGGGCATTTTGCCTCCAATCTGAAATTAACACAGATGTGGTATGCAGAAACATAATACAGAAGTACGTGGTACTAATTAGCTAGGTAAACTTGTGTAAAATACTGACCATTTTTTCCATATGCAAACTAAATGTGGTATTACTGACAACTTTTAGTGTTCTATAAAGATATCTGACCTAATTCTTCACTCAATAAATGGTGATAATGACAATAGTCATGGTGATGGTGATGATGGTGGTGATGATAATGATGATGATGATAATGATGAAGATGACAGTGGTTTCGATGGTGGTGACAATAATGATAAGAAGAATGATAACTTTGACAATGATTGTAATGGTGACAATAATTATAAAGGTGATTGATGACGACAACAACAGTGGTGTGATAACGATGATGCTACTGAGGAAGACAGTGATGACAATTTTTATTGTAGTGATGGTCATGATGATGCTAATGATGACGATGATTACAAAAACTCTGCTATTGGTGAGAACAGCACTGAGCTATTGAAGATGCTAATGACTGGAATGGTGTTGATGATGAGGCTGATGGTAGTGTGAGCAACAAATCAGAGGAATGCCTTGATAGCGACCGTTGCCAAAGACACAATGAAACTTTTTGGAGATTGTAATCTACTAGTTTTTCTGCTTAAGGGGTCAAGTCTGAAATACATGAATTTTCTCCTGACAAACTCCTGTCTGTGTTCTAGCTCCATACTGATAACACTCCTCCTGAAAATCTCTCTCTATAGTCTCTGTACAGGCATATACTCTACCTTTATGTGTCCAGATCCTTCTTAAAACACAGCTCCATCTTTGACTCACTATGAAAAACAGGTAGAGTATCTGATCTCTCCCTAAAATATATTATAAACTCTATTAAAGTTGAAGCCATATTTTTTCATAAAAAACACTAAGAAGTTAGAAGTACTAAGTAAAATCTTGTTCAATGTACTAAATTCACTGTCGTAGCACACTGCACTATTTACCCACTCAGACAAACCATGAGTAAATCATTCTGAAAACACAAAAACAGGCAGCAACCAAAATCAGTATGGTGTTATTTGAGGCATAGTCTTGTGTATCCTAAGTTACCCTTAAACTTTTTTATGTAACTGAGGATTTCCTTAACTGTCTGATCTTTTGACCTCCCTATCTAAATGATACATGCACTGCTCTGTGCTATCGTGCTTAGCTAATATGAAACTAGGGATCAGACCTCGGAGCTTTAGATGTTAGGGAAGCATTCTATAAATTGTGTTATATCCCCAGATATTTCAACTGTTCATTCATGTTAAATGACTCCATAGTTAAAGTATGAAGCAGTTTCTATGATATAATTTCAGAATGAGTTTGGGAAAAAATGACTGTACATACTAGAAAAAAAAAAGGTTAGAAACTCATATATTTGGAAGATGTAATGTTTG
>JANHMN010000207.1:0-28491 GCA_030674055.1 Rhabdomys pumilio
TGTGTGTGTGTGTGTGTGTGTGTGTGTGTGTGTGTGTGTGTGTGTGTTCACGTGCGCATGCGTGCATGCATGCACTCTCATGCGCTTGTATGTGTGTGCATGCACACGTGTGCATGTGATTGTGTATGTTTATGAAATTTTCCCATTCCATTTATGTATTGATGTACACCTATGTTGATTCCAGTATTTTTCTATACAGAATGAAGGTGTAATAAACATGGAATGTAAATATTTCTATAGTATGTTATGAAGTTCTCTGAGCATTTGCCCAGAAATAAAATATCTGTATCATATTGTTGTTCTATTTTTCTTTTTTCCTTTTTCTCTTTTTTTTAAAATCTCTTAATTGATTGCCACAATACCTTAATGAATTTGTGTACTCAACTATAAGAATTTGCTTCTCTCCATATTCTCTCCAAAATTCATTGTCACATTGTCCAAAATTCAATGTCAGCCATTCTGAGTGGGTGAGGTAAAATCTCAAAGCAGTTTTATATTGAATTTTCCAATGACTAGGGATACTGAACACTTTAAGAAATGGATATTAGCAATTCGTGTTTCTGTTTCTCAAAACTCTCTATGCATCTCATTTGCTTACTTGTTAACTGACAGTTTGATTTCAGTGTTACTTAATGCCTTCAAATCATTGTAAACTCTTGAGAGTTAGCCCCTTCTAAATTGTAGCTGGCAAAGATTTTTTTCCCATTGTGTGAGGTGTTTGCTCTACTGTGTCTTTCCTTTGTTGCACAGATACTTTTTGTTTTCAGCTATACATCTACCAATATTTAAGGTTAGCCCCTGTGCTGTTGGTATTCTATATAAAAATTTCTTGTCCGTTTCAATTATTTCATTAACCATTACATTCATTTACATCTCAAATGTCATCTCACTTTCCAGTTACCCCCTCCACCCACCCCATTCCATATCTGCCCTCCCCCTCTCTTTTGCCTTTTTGAGAGTGCTCCCACACACACCCACACTCTCTCACCCTACTGCTCCAGCATCCTCCTACTCTGGGGCATCAGCATTCCTGGGACTACCAAGGGTCTCCCCTTCCATTGCTGTAGGAGAAAGCCATCCTCTGCTACAAATGTATCTAGAGCCATGGATCCCACCAGGTACACTCTTAGGTTGGTGGTTTAGATTTTGGGAGAACTGAGTGGCCAGGCCAACCTATGTTGCTTTTCCAATGGAGTTGCAATCATACCCCCTCTACTCCTCCAGTCCTTCTGCCAGCCCCCCTCCCACACTCTCCTGCCCCACTATTCCAGCATCCTCCTATGGTGGGGCATCAAACCTCCCTGGGACCAAGGACCACCCCTCTCATTGCTGTCTGGCAAGGCTATCCTCTGCTACATATATATCTGGAGCCAAAGATCCCTTTAGGTACACTCCTTGATTTGTGGTCTAATGTCTTGGAGAACTGGATGGTCAGGCCAGCCTGTGTTGTTCTTCCAATGAGGATGCAATCCACCTCTGCTAATCTAGTCCTTCTGCCAACTCCTCCACCAGGTTTCCTGAGTTCAGCCTGATGGTTGGCTCCAAATATTCACCTCTGCATTGGTCAGTTGCTGGCTGTACTTCCCTAGGAACTGCCACACTTGGTTCTTGTCCACAAGTGCCTCTTGACCACACCAACAGGGTTAGGTTTGGTGTCTATAGATATGATGTATCTCCAGGTGGGGATGCTTCTGATTGCCCTTCCTTCAGTCTCTGTTCTATATTTTGTCCCTGTTTTTCCTTTGGACAGGAACATTTTTGGGTTAAAAAACTTTGAGATGGGTCAGTGGCCCCATCCCTCTACCAGGAGCCATGCCTATCTACTGGAAGTAGTCTCCATAGGCTCTATCTCCCCCTTCTCTGTGCATTATGGCTAAAGTCAATCCCATTGGATCCTGGGAGCCTCATGTTTCTCTGGTGTCTGGGACTCTCCAGTGGCTATCCCCAGTTCTTCATCCTCCCTACTACCTGTTTTTATTTGATTTCTTGACCCTCTTTATCTCTCTCACATCTCCTTCAGTTTCTGATACTATCACCCTTATTTCCTCCTTTTCCTCCTCCTCCTTCTCCTTTCTCCCTCCCTCCCATGTTCCCCTCTACTTCCACCTCCCACAATCATTCTCTTCCTCTCTCAGTGCAGGTCTGAAAAATCCACCCCTTTGTCTTCCTTCTTTCTATTCTCCATATGGTCTATAGGTTTTATCATAGGCATTGTGAGCTTTTGGGCTAGTATCCAATTATTAGTGAGTACATACCATGTGTGTTCTTTTGTGCCTGAGTACCTCACTCAGGATGATATTTTCTAGTTCCATTCATTTTCCTGAGTATTTCATAAAGTTATTGTTTGTAATCACTGTGTAGTACTCCACTGTGTGTGTGTGTGTGTGTGTGTGTGTGTGTGTGTGTGTAGATAGATAGATAGATAGATAGATAGATAGATAGATAGATAGATATTACATTTTCTGCATCCATTCTTCTGTTGAGGAACATCTGGGTTGTTTCCAGCTTCTGGCTATTATAAATAAGGCTGGTAAGAACACAGTGGAGCATGTGTCCTTGTTATAAGTTGGGTATATGCCCAGGAGTAGTATAGCTGGGTCTTCAAGAAGAACTATTTCCAGTTTTTTCAGGAATCATCAGACTGATTTCCAAAGTGGTTTGGCTAGCTTGCAATCCCACCAACAATGTAGCAGTGTTCTTCTTTCTCCACATCTTTGCCAACATCGCTGACACCTGAGTTTTTGATCTTAGCCATTTTGACTGGTATGAGGTTGAATCTCAAGGTTGTTTTTCATGTGTTTATAAAAAGATAAAGAGAAGGGAGATATGTTTTGGTAAATGTGTGGTGAATTATTACAGCTGGGGGGGAATGTCTCAGAGGGCCTATGCCAAGGCATCCCTTCCCCATGAGAAATCAGCCACATGATGGTATAATATATAATAGTTTATTCAGGGCATGGGGAGGGGAGTAAAGAGGGTAGGAAGTAGAGACAGAGAAAGGCAGACAGAGTAGAGAAGTAGGAGAGTAGAGGCCACCCATGAGCACATAAAGAGAGGGCGGCAGAGAATTTGGAAGGAGGGGTAAGGGGACAAAGTGGGAGCAAGGAGGCAAGAGGCCAAGAGAACAAGAGAGCAAGAGAGGGAGGAGAGGGCAAGCAGCCCCTTTTATAGTGGGTCAGGCCTATCTGACTGTTGCCAGGTAACTGTGAGGTGGGACTTAGAGAAAATGTTAACAGTTTTGATTTGCATTTCCTTCATGACTAAGGATGTTAAACATTTCTCTAAGTATTTCTCAGCCAGTCGAAATTCTTCAGTTGAGAACTCACTATTTAGCTCTATACTACACTTTTTAATAGCATTATTTGGTTCTCTGAAGTCTACCTTCTTGAGTTCTTTATATATTTTGGATATTAGCCCTCTATAGAATGTAGGGTTGGTAACGCTCTTTTCCTAATCTGGGTTGCCATTTTGTCCTACTGATAGTGTCCTTTCCTTTACAGAAGTTTTTAATTTTAAGAGGTCCCATTTGTTGATTGTTGCTCTTAAAGCATAAGCCATTGGTGTTCTGTTCCGAAAGTTTTCCCGTTTGCCCATGTATTTGAGGCTCTTCCACACTTTCTCCTCTATTAGATTCAGTGTATCTGGTTTTATGTGCAGGATCCACTTGGACTTGAGCTTTGTGCAAGGAGATAGGTAGATAGGTATGGATCAGTTTGCATTCTTCTACATGCAGACCTCCAGTTGAACCAGTACCATTTGTTATAAATGCTGTTTTCTTCATACTAGATGGTTTCAGCTTCTTTGACATGAGATCATAAGTGTGTGGGTTCATTTCTGAGTCTTCAAACATATTCCATTTATCTTTCTGCCTGTCTCTGTACCAATACCATTGAGTATTGATCACTATTGCGAGGTAATACAGCTTGAGGTCAGGGATGGTGATTTCCCCCAGAAGTTTTTTTTTTTAATTGTTGAGAATAGTTTTTGCTATCCTATGTTTTTTGTTATTCCAAATGAATTTGAGAATTGCTTTTTAACTCTTTGAAGAATTGAGTCCAAATGGTGATAGGGATTGTATTGAATCTGTAGATTGCTTTTGGGAAGATGGCCATTTTTACTATATTAATTCTTCCCAATCCATGAGCATGGGAGATCTTTCCATCTTCTAAGATCTTCAATTTCTTTCTTCAGGGATTTAAAGTTATTGTCATACACATCTTTCACTTGCTTGGTTAGAGTCACACCAAGATATTTTATATTATTTGGGACTATTATGAAGGGCGTCATTTCCCTAATTTCTTTCTCATTCCTTTTATCCCTTGAGTAGAGGAAGGCTACTAATTTGATTGAGTTAATTTTATATCTAGCAACTTTGTTGAAGTTGTTTATCAGCTATGGGAGCTCTCTGGTAGAATTTTTCAGGTTGCTTATGTATACTATAGTACCATCTGCAAATACTGATATCTTGACTTCTTCCCTTCCAGTTTGTATCCCTTTGATCTTTTTTTGTTGTCTAATTGCTTTGGCTAGAACTTTGGATACTTTATTGAATAGGTAAGGAAAGAGAGGGCAGACTTGTCTTGTCCCTGATTTTAATGGAATTGCTTTGAGTTTCTCCCCATTTAGTTTGATGTTGGCTATTGGTTTGCTGTATATTGCTTTTATTATATTTAGGTATGCACCTTAAATTCCTGATCTCTCCAATACTTTTAACATGAATGGGTTTTGAATTTTGTCAAAGGCTTCCTCTGAATCCAATGAGACAATCATGTGAGATTTTTTACTTTGTTTACCATATAGTGGATTACATTGATGGATTTTTGTATATTGAACCATCCATCGCTGTATCCCTAGGAGGAAGCATACTTGATCATGGTGGCTCATGAGTTTCTTCTAAATAGTTCTCTATTTTGGGGTTTAAGTCTTTTTGATCCATTTTGAGTTTATTTTTATACAAGGTGAAAGATATAAGACAAATTTCATCTTCTGTAAGTACAGATCCAGATTGGCAAGCAGCAATTGTTGAATAAGTTATTTCCACTGCAAGCACATTGTTACTTTGTAAAATTTAAGTAGATATTTTATTTCTGGTTCCTCTATTCTATCACTTTAGTTCATGAGTTTGTATATAATGATGTCTGTATTTATAGTATAATTTGAGAAAATACTCATATTGTTTTCTACTAAATGTGAGAAATATGATATGCCAATTTTGGATAGTTATTGAATTAATTCTGTAAATTAATTTAGATAGATAGACATTTTTACAGTATTAATTCTGTCAGTCAAAGAGCAAAGGGTATTTTCCATATTCTAATATCTTCTGTGGTTTCATTTTCCAGTATCAGGAAATTTTGATTGTACAATTACATTTTTAAATACTTACTTTAATGGAAGTTAGTTGTGATAAAATATTTTTCTGAATCTCTTTCTCTGAGAGTAGAATGGTATTAAAATTTGCTCCTTAAATACTAAATGTGTGACTGGATCCTTCCAGTCTGCACCTGAGCATTAAGCAGATCTTGAGCTTCAGATCCGCACATAATCCCACAAAACCCAGAGGAGGCTGGACTCTGAGGAACTCTAAACCTTGGGTCTTAGGATCTTAGGTAAGGAGGAAGCAACACCCACCCCGAACAAGGAGTAACTGGGACCCACGGTGACCCAGGAACACTGATTCATTCCAGTCTGAGCTTGAGCACTGAGCAGATCTTGAGCGTCAGCTCTGCCCCAAATTTGAAAAAATCCAGAGGGGACAGGACTACCAGGAGCTCTAACATGTTCAGGGACATAGATCATAGGATCACCAGATCTCAGAAGATTGGTCACACCAGGATTTCTGGATCTCAGAGGCAGTCTGAATCCCAGGAGCTCTTACACCAAGGATCTCAGGATCACAGGATCACAGAGACACCTGGACTCTGAGGAGTTCTTACACAAACAGGATAGCATGATAGAGAGTCTCCAGTCAGAGACAGTGACTGCAGGCAGCACTAAAGATAACCAGATGGCAAAAGGCAAGTATAAGAACATAAGCATTAGCAATCAAGGTTACTTGGCATCATCAGAATACAGTTTTCCCACCATACCAAGTCCCAGATAACCCATCACACCAGAAAAGCAAGATTCAGATTTAAAATCACTTCTCATGATGATTATAGAGGACTTTAAGAAGGACATAAACAACTCTCTCAAAGAAATTGAGAACAACACAGTTAAAAACGTAGAAGCCCTTAAAGGGAAAACACAAAAATCCCTTAAAGAATGACAAAAAAAAAGAAAAAAAAAGAAAAAGAAAAAGAAAAAACAACCAAACAGGTGAAGGAATTGAACAAATCTATCCAGGACATAAAAATAGAAGAAGGAACAAAGAAAGACTACCCTGGAGATAGAAAAACTAGGAAAGAGATCAGGAGTCATAGATGCAAGAATCACAAACAGAATACAAGAGATAAAAGAGACAATCTCAGGTGCAGAAGATAACATAGAAAATACTGATACAACTGTCAAAGAAAACGTAAAACGCAAAAAGCTTATAACCCAAAACATCCAGGAAATCCAGGACACAATAAAAAGACCAAACCTAACTATAATAGGTATAGAAGGAAAGTGAAGATTCCCAACTTAAAGGGAAAGTAAATATCTTCAACAAAATTATAGAAGAAAACATTCCTAATCTAAAGAATGAGATGCCCATAAACATACAAGAAGCCTACAGAAGTCCAAATAGACTAGACCAGAAAAGGAATACCTCCTATCATATAATAACCAAAACACCAAATGCACAAAACAAAGAAAGAATATTAAATGTAGTAAGGGAAAAGGGTCAAGTAACATATAAATACAGGCTTATCAGGATTACACCAGACTTCTCACCAGAGAAAATGAAAGCCAGAAAATCCTAGAGAGATGTCATACAGACCCAAAGAGAACACAAATGTCAGCCCATGCTACTATACCCAGAAAGACTCTCAATTACCATAGATGAAGAAACCAAGATATTCCATGAGAAAAACCAATATTTACACAATAACTTTCCACAAATCCAGCACTACAAAAGATAATAGATGAAAAACTCCACTACAAGGAGGGAAATTATACACTAGAAAGAGCAAGACAGTAATCTTCTTCCAACAAATCCAAAAGAAGATAACCACACTAACATATTTCCACCTCTAATAACAAAAATAACAGGAAGTAATAATCACTTTTTCTTAATATTTTTTAACATCAATAGACTCAATTCCCTAATAAAAAGACATAGACTAATGAACTGGATATGTAAAGAGGATTCAGCATTTTACGACATACAGGAAACACACCTCAGTGACAAGACAGACACTACCTCAGAATAAAAAGCTGTAAAACAATTTCTTTTATTCAAATGGTCCTAAGAAACAAGCTGGAGTAGCCATTCTAATAATAAATAAAATCAATTTTCAACTTAAAGCTACTAAAAAAGATAAGAAAGTACATTTCATACTTATCAAAGGAAAAGTCATCCAAGATGAACTCTCAATTCTGAACATCTATGCTCCAAACACAAGAGCACCCATTTTCACAAAAGAAACCTTATTAAAGCCCAAAGCACACATTGCACTACAAACAATAACAGTGGGAGACTTCAACACCCAACTCTCAGCAATTGACAGATCATGAAAACAGAAATTAAACAGAGACACAGTGAAACTAAGGAAAGTTGTGAACCAAATGGATTTAGCAGATATCTATAGAAAATTTCATTCCAAAACAAAAGAATACAACTTCTTCTCAGCACCTCATGGAACCTTATGAAAAATTGACCGAATAATTAACTGGTCACAAAACAGGCCTCAACAGATACAAGAAAATTAAAATAACCCCATGCCTTCTCTCAGCTTACCATGTATTAAAATAATAGATATTTATAACATTTCAATCTTCTACATGTAAACATTCAGCACAATTTATTAAACGTGCTCTATTTTCTTCATTGTATTTTCCCTCTTTGTTAAGACTTTTTCATATCTAAAGATGCCTGTATTTATAAGTACACATATTTGTGTCTACATGTTGGTCTTTGGTCCTATGCTATATTCATTTTGTTATAAAGGCCCTATAATCTATTTCAAGACCCATAACAGAAAGCCCTCTAGTATTCTTCATTTTTCTAAGGATTGTGTTTGATACCTTCATTTTTTTCTTACTTTATATGTAAGTTGGGAATTTTTTAAACCTGTTTTTGTGAATGAGATGAGGCTGTTTATTGAGATTACATTAAAGTGTGAAATGTTTTTGGTGGGATGTCATTTTTATAGTATTAATTTTACCAAACTATGAATACATGGTTATCTATCTTAGTGTGGGTTTCCATTGGTATGAAAGACACTATGACTAAAATAACTCTTTTACAGGCAAACAATTAATTGGGACTGGATTACAATTTCAGAGGTTCAGTCCATTATGTTCATAGTAGGAAGCATGGAAGTATGCAAATAGACATGTTTCAGAAGATGGAGATGAGAGTTCTCCAACTTGTTACTAAGAGAGCCAAAAGTAGATTGTCTTCCACGGGTAGCCAGATGAGGGTGTCTCTTCTATATTAGGCAGAGATTGATCATAGGTACTCTCAACACCCACCTACACAGTGACACATTTTTTTCCTACAAAGCCATATCTATTCTAGCAATTACAAATCTATTAATAATGCCACTTCCCATGAGACAACCATATTCAAACCACCACAATGGTTTTTTTTGTTTTTTTCTCTTTGTTTGTTTGTTTGTTTGTTTGTTTGTTTGTTTGTTTTTAGCTTCCTCTCATTCCATTTCTTCAGAACTTTGACATTTTCCCTGTCTAGATCTTTTACTCCCTTTGTTACTTTTTTCCAAGATATTTGACTGTGTGTGATGTTGTGCTAAATGGACCCATTATTTGCTTACCACTGTATTTATTATTATTTTATAAAAGGTGTACTTATTTTTATTAGTTGGCTTTGTTCTGTGCCAATTTGGTGACTTTGGTAATTGTTTCCCAACGTTTTCTGGTGGTGTTTGGGGATTTTTTCTATGTATATTGTATTTCCTATTATGTCATTTGTAAATTTAAATTTATTTCCTTATTTTAGATCTTTAATTTCCTTCTCTTGCCTTATGGGCATCAGCTAGTACTTTGAACACTATATTGAAAAGGAGTGAGGCTGGTGGGAAACCCTGTATTACTCCTGTTTTAATGGAATTGCTTTTAGATTTTAATCTATGTCATAGATCTTGCATCTACAGCTCAGGTAACAGAGCAGAAGGGGAGGTAGAAATATCATAAAAGTCTGAATACTAAAAAGTATGCAACATCCAAGAGAAATAACTGCAGAAATAAAACTAGAACAATGTCAATATTAATGGATATGTATGTATGGAAGGAGAAATTTTTCACAAGATCCTGCTCCTACACAAGAAATCACAGACAACTAATAACTGCTGTAAAAAGTAAAATTAGCCTATCCCAGGGATGACCTACCTTACTGGTTGTCCAATTCAGAGTGGTCACCCTTGAAACCATAAAAAAATTCACAAACAATAAGGGATCAAGCAGGTTGCATATACACACACATACAACACACTGAGAAACAGACAAACATACAAACAAACCACACACACACACACACACACACACACACACACACACACACAAGAAAATAGTAGTTAAACAAAAAGCAGCTACTGACATAATACTGGGGAGTATTTGGGAGAAGGTTAAAATAAAGAAGAACAACTGGGGGAGAAAATGTTTTATCATGAGGAAATAGAGATTTCTGTCAAACAACACATCAGTATGTGCTGGATAATTTTATGTCAACTTGACAAAAGCTAGTCATTTGAGAGGATGGAACCTCAATTAAAAAAAAAAATATCTCCACAAGATCAGTCTGTAGGCAAGTCTATAGAGCATTTTCTTTATTGGTGATTGATGTGGGAGGACTCAGCCCATTGCAGGTAGAGCCATGCCTGGTCTGGTGGCACTGGGTTCTATAAGACCATAGGCTGAACAAGCTAGTATGCAGCATTATTTTATGGCCTCTACATTATGACTGCCTCCAGGTTCTTGTTCTGCTTTATTTCCTGTCTTCCTGTGATGATGAAGAGTAATATAGGAATATAATCTGAATATAGTTGTGAAGTTGGGACTGAGATCAATAACTCTATGTGTTGACTGATTGTGATTTTCTGTAATGGTCTTAAGCTGCTTCAAAAAGATGTTTCCATGATGAGGGGCAAGATTACACCAATCTGTTGGTATAAAAACAAATATTTAGGAGGTTGTTTGATTTATGTTTGTTTAGTAAACCAGTGTTGCAGGTTCTCTTTCAAGATTAATGACTTCATTAGGCCTGGGAAGTTGGATAAGCTTTTTGTACCAGGAACATTTACTCGTTGTTGATTTTATAGTGTCAAGGTGTGCATGCAACTACTGTATCCTTAGAATTATTGTGCCATGCTGATCATTGTTATGGTTCATAGATGTCACAGCTATGTAGAACTATTGGAAGAACTATTGTTTTCCTCCTTCAGAAAAGGCTTTCAGGTCAAATCCAGAATTCTGAACCTGGTGTCTGAGTGCATGGTTTTTTCAGCAACAGAGACTTACTTCTACCTCTGGAGGGTGGAGGCAGAACCAAGGGCATTAGCAATAGACTATAACGTTTTGGGAGTCTCTTGGAAAATTCTGAACAGCAACATAAAATAGTGCTTCTCCCAATGGTGTTGGGGTTTTTATTAAATGGTATTTGGATCTTGGTGGAAACATTGCTAGTTTATATAAAACAAATATATTTACTTACTAATTCAAATTTATATACATGTTTTTAAAGTAGGAAGATAATAGTTTAATTCTTTAATATTTTGTGCTATACTTATGACTATTTTATCTCCTCCTCCTCCTCCACCTCCTCCTCCTCCTCTCCCTCCTCCTCCTCCTCCTCATCCTTTTTCTCCCACTTCTTCTGTATTTATCTCCCTCCTTATCACTAAGTGGAACCATGTGTCCTCATTTTTCCATTTCACCATTTTCCCATTTTTCCTATCAGATTACTTATACATTGCTATCTTCCTCACTATAACCTCTCTACCATTTTCTTTTTTTAAATTTTTTAATTTTTTTTAAATGCATACATATATACATACACATATAAATGATAATCAAACAATAAAATGCATTCAAAAAGTATGGGGGGGGGGTTGGGAAGAGTGGGAGGAAGGAGAGAAGGGGGAAAGTTAGTGTTCATATATGAAATTCTCAAAAAGGAATCCAGTTTTTTTCAAAATATTCAACAGACCAACCAACACTTCACAATATGAAAGCAAATATGACCTACAACCATGTAGAAGGACACCTCAACTCACTACTAACTTTGAAGTTCAAAATAAGATCAATAAAAAATTATTTCACCCAACATACTAACACAAACCACAATAACGTTTATAATTCAAAGTATTGCTGAGAACAAGAAAATAGATTGTCAGGAACTAAATCAGCAGAACCAGGGGTACACTGTATGTTAATTTTTTTTGTTTGTTTGTTTTTTGTTTTTGTTTTTTTATCAAATCATAATTTTTACTTTTTAACACAGGGGTTATAAACACAAAAATGCAGAATGTGGGGAAGGGGATGACACAGGAACATAGATGTTCAGGGGGAGTACAGATATCTTTCAGAACAGAGTATCATCTGGGTGAAGGTTTAGGGGTCAGATCACTATGACTCTTCCTATGATTCCCTTGTCATAATCTAATTTAGTACTATCTGCCAAAGGCTGCCTATTTACAAGGTTTATGACTACTCAGGTTAGTAGTTTTCAACAAAAGCTGCCTGTTTACAATAGTTTATAGCCCTCTGTTTCAGTGTTTTTCCATAGAGACCCAAGTCTTTGTGTTAGCAGGCATATATGTCCAGCCTATTGCTGATTTTAGGCTTATGACTGATTTTAGGTTTTCAGTGTATAAGTAGGGCTGTCCCTGACATCTCCTCCCTTCTCCAAGTATAGAAGGGCTGTGGCGATTCTAATCTTGCCAAGGTGGGGATAGAGGCCTGACCTCCAGTAATTAAAGGGGACATTGTAATGGCTCCAGTCCTCCTGTCGTTGTCCAGTGAGGCATAAGGGCCATACCCGTCCCGATGTCTACCACTTTCTACCACTCTCTACCACTTTCACTGGCGAAGATTCCTTTTTACTTTTTTTGATTTCTGTACTTATTCTTGTTTATGTACTTACATGTTCAGATTTGAACTAGGTGGTTTATTACATTTATTGACATATATTTTGAAAGACCCCTGCATTTTAGGGACAAAGCCAACTGAGTTATAATGAATAATCTTTCTGTGAATGTTTGTTTTCTGTTTTCAAGGGTTTTTGTTTTTGAGCAATTTTGAGTCTATGTTCATCAAGATCTTATCTGGTAGTTGTCTATTATTATCATTATTATTATTATCATTATTATTAATTGTTATTAATTACTGTGTCTTTACTTGTTTTCATATTAATATGATACTAGCTTCATAGAATGAGTTTGGGAGTGCAGCCATGTTTCTCAGGTGAGCAGAGCATTCCCAAGATGTCCTCCTACCTTGTACAATAAGTCTCACTAGAAACAACAGAGGAGGTGGCCCTGGTTGCAGGAGCTCTGTCTGGGCCACTCAGGAAAGCATGAGAATTGGTATCTTGGGAAAGCTGACACTGATGGTGTTAGAGCAGGAGACCTGGGCCTGCCTTTCATGACTGTGCAATGGTGTGGGAACAGGAGAGATGACACCATTCCTTACCACCTGAGGCAGATGGAAGAGCTGCTCCTACACCTTGGCTGGGCATGGTGAAAGAACTGGACATAATGGCATGAGAACAGGAGAGTTTGAGCTATCTTGCCCTGGTTTCAGCACTTGGGAGAGTGTCTCCTTGAAATTACCTGCACAGCATTGTAGACCTTGCCTTGGTGGTGTAATCACAGGATAGCTGGTCTCAAGGACATAAGACAGGGAAAGAAGAACTTACTAGCTGTAGCAGGACTTGTCATACTGGTGAGCTCATACTGGTGGTGTGGGTATGGGAAGTTGGTGGGCTGAGAAACTCTGCAAATATTGAAACCCAGACCAGTGCTTTGAGTAGCAGCACCCCAACATCTACTCCATTTATGAACTGCTAGAAAGCATAAAAGAGGATGCTCCAAATCCAAGGCACAGGGCAACAACAGAATATCTGAGAGAAATCCCAATGAGGATCCTGTACTGAGTAGATTTACTGCAAAAAAATTTGAAAGAAAGCTATTCGGGCAAAATGGTAGTGTGTGTGTGTGTGTGTGTGTGTGTGTGTGTGTGTGTGTGTGTGACATTGTGATACATGACAAGTGTGGAGTGCAGATATGGCAGGACAGGGAGAAGAGTAAGATTGGGGTGCATGATGTTAGATTCACAATGGATTGATAAAATATTAAAAAACAAAACAGTCTTTGGAAATACTTCTTCATTTCTATTTCTTTCTTTGTTTGTTTCTTTCCTGTTTGTTGTTGCTTTCTTTTACTTGAAATGATTTAAGAAGAATTGGTTATAGGTATTCTTTAAAGGATTGATAGAATTCTGCTGTGAATTGATCTGGACCTGGCTATTTATTTATTTGTTTATTTATTTATTTATTTATTTATTTTGTGGCTGAGTATTTTCCCAATTGTTTCCATTCTGTTATTTGCTATGTATCTATTTAGAGTCTTGTTTTCTTATTGTTTTAAAGCAGACCTGACCCACTCTGTAGTGGGTCAACCTGATGCTATTTGTACTCTAATAATTTGAGTCCTCAAAACTGGTTGACCATAAAGAAGGGGGTCTAGATGTACATATTAACAGACTGACCCTACTCTTAGTTAATTGTGATATGTAAATAAAGATGCCAACAGACAGAAGCTGGGCAGAGGTTTTGATGCTTCCTGAAAGAAGACCATGAAAAAGAGAAGCCACCATGGGGTAAAGGAGAAGGTTCAGGAGAGGAAAAGAAGTGCCCATGGGTTAAAAGAGAGGAAAGCATGTTCCCAAGGGCTGCCCAACTGGAGCTAAGAGCAGCACAGATGAAGCATAGTGAGAAAAATAAATTCTAACAGCATGGAGGGTAGGCAGCTGCCTAGCTCTGGTGCTTTTTAAGACTTATTGAAAATATAAAGGCTATGTATGTCTTTCATCTGTGAACTCAATGACCAGATGTCATTGAGTGGTAGAAGCCCCAGGTCCAAATTTTAAATATTTAATACTACGCCCCTGAGCATAGTAAACCTCCCTGCCTGGCTTCCTGAGCAAAATTCTTTAAAAAAAAAAAAACATAGATAAGTTAGAAAACTGTTCACAATATGCACAACAATTTGAATAAAACTTAGAAAGATTGTAAAAAAAAATAGGCCTATATTGCTTCTACCCATATTCACATTTTGCAAGCCAGTCTACCAAGCAGGTCTAGCATTCCTTGATACTTACTCTGCTATTCCCACTCTACTGGGAACTTGGTATTGTAGATATTTAAGCCATTTCCCCATACTGATCAGGTAGGGCTAATTCTTTTGTGTTGTTTTAACACAGGTTTTAGGTCTATTTTAATTGCTTAGCTGATCTAGATTTTAAATTTGATTGGTGGTGTGTATAGTGAAAACTATCCATTTCTTTTAGGTTTTCCAGTTTGATGGTAAACATATTTTTAAAGTACACCTTTAGGATTCTCAGGATTTCTTCAGTATCTTTTTATGACCACCTCCCCTCTGATTTCATCTCTAGTTTTGTTAATTTGGATCTCCTCTCTTTGTATTTTAGTTAATTAGGCTACAGATTTATGAATTTTATTGATTTTATCATACAGGACATTGTTTGTTTCACTGAAATTTTACAATGTTTTTGTTTGTATGTTTCTATCCTACTGATTTAAGTCTTGAGTTTTATTATTCTTTGTCATGTAAACTTTTGTATTACTTGTTTTGTGTGTGTGCAGGTATGTGTGGGAGGTTAAGTCTTTCATGTGGTCACTTATTCCTATAAATTTGCCTTATAAAATTGCCTACATTGTATCATGTTTGTGCATGTTGTGCTTTTATTTTTATTTAATGTGATTTTTTTCTCTAAATTTCTAGCTTAACCCACTTTTTAGTCAAAACTGAGATGTTCAATTTACATGAATTTGTAAATTTTTTTGCTGCTCCTAGTGTTTTTGAGATCCAATTTTAACTCATGTTTATTTTTTTTCATTTTTTAAATTTTTTTTCATTTTTCTTTCTTTTTTTTCTTTTTTTCACATTTTGGGAAAAAAATGTATTTTTGTAAATTAAGAAAAATTAAAATAGTCCAACATATTTTTATCTAACCACATTTAATTAAAATTGAAAATTAACAACAAATAAATATATATTAAATATACACACTTATGAAAATTTAACAACTCATTTTTAGCAATAAATGAGTTAAAAATAAATCAAGAAATTAAGAAAGAAATAAAAATTCATGAAACTAAGTGAAAATAAAAGCACAACAAAACAAAATATCTGAAATGCATTGAAATTAGCCCAATGAGGAAAATGTACAGCTCTAAATGCTTAATTTTCAAATCAAAACATAATCAAATAATTTAATGATACAACTTGACAATTTGAAAAACTAAGAACCAACCAAACCCAAAATGAACCAGCAGCAAGAAATAATAAAAATCAGAGCAGAAATTAATAAAATAGAAGAGAGAGCAATGCAGAAATCCAGATAAACCCACAGATTCCTTGCCCCATTAACCAAACCAAAGAAAGGAAAGCAAATTAATAGAATCAGAATTGAACCAGGAAACATTAAAACAAACACAAAAGAAATCCAGAACCATAATCTGTGCTGCAGACTGATTCCATGTTTGTGACCTGTGCAGCTTTTTAAGGCCATGTTAATTAATGTTTGTGTTCTGACTGCTACTTAACTCATGTTTAAACTGTGGTCAGGAAATATATTTCAGATTTCTGTATCTTTTGAGACTTGTGTGGGAAATATGAGAGTCCCATGAGTGACTAAAAAGAAAATAAATTCTTTTGCGATTGGGTGAAATATTCTATAAATATCTGCTAGGTTCATTGTTTTATGACAGCAGCTAGCTCAAGCATTTGTCTGTTTAGTTTTTGCCGGAATGGCCTGTCTGTTGGTGAGTGTATCATATTGAAGTCATCCATTATCAATTTTTGAGGGTAATTTTGTAAATTAAGGCATAGTAGTTCTTCTTGTATAAAGTTGCTTGCCCATCTGACTCATTCATAAATGTTGAGAACTGCAATATTCTCCTGCTAGATTTTCCTATGGTGAATCTGCAGTATTTCTCCCATTTGTTTTTTATTAGTTTTGGTTAGAATTTTTATTTTTCTGATGCTAACATGGCTCCGCCTGCTTATTTCTTGTATGTGCTTGCTTAGAATCTTTTTTTCAGTCTTTTGCTCTGAGGTAATATCTGTAATTGATGTAAGGTATGTTTCCTGAATATAATAGAAGGATGTATTCTGCTTTCAAATCTCTTGTCATTCTTTGTAATTTTAATTGGCAATTGAAATTATTTTTGAATAATATCAATTAGCAATGTTAATTGATTCCTGTTATTCTGTTGTCCTGTGTTTTTTCTCACTCTTTATTTACTGGTCTGAGTTTATTACTTGTGTTCTTGGCTATAGTTAACATCTTCTGATTGATGTGTTCTTTACAGTGCCTTTGGTTTATCTGCAATTGTAGATAGTTATTTCAAAATTTGTTTTTTATTATAGAAGGTTTAATTTTCCTCAGCTATTGTACTTGAACATTAATGTTTGGTTTAACAGTCTGGTATAATTAGTATTTTGATTATTATGTGCAGTGAGGAATTATTTTTCTGGTCCATTAAATTTCGTGTTTTGTATGCTTTTAGCACCTTGACAGAAATTTCCTTCTTTAGATTAGGAAATTTTACTTCTATGATTTAACTGATGATATTGTTATACTTTTGGTATGGGCTTCTCATTTCTCTTTCACCACTTGGTCTTTTCTTAGTGTCTCATAGTTCATAATTTTTCTGTGCCTGGAATGCATATAGATTTTTAAAGTTTTATATGATTAAGGTACCCACTGCTTCTTTCTTGTCTTTAATGCTTCAGATTCTTTCATCTATCTTTTGTATTCTCTTGGTGTGGCTTACCTCTAAGCTTTTTGTTTGACTTCCTATATCTTTTTTTTTATTTTCAGGTTTACTTCAATTTGGGTTTCTTTAGTGATTATTTCTCTACTTTCAATGGATTACTTTTTCATTTTACTTCTTTTTAGCATTCATGGACATCATAAGTGGTTTTACTCATCTCTCCTTTAGGTCACTTAAACACATTAATAAGAGATAATTTGCAGGACCTGTAATGTGTTTCATCTCTGTTATATTATACAAGGTCTATTGTAGTAGGATTTCTAGGTTCTGGTACAGAGAGAGGTATAGTACTGACTGTTGTTAGTTTTGTTTATTTATTTATTTATTTTTGCTGGTGTCTGGGTTCAGGATGAGTAGACTTATAGGATTTGAATATATATGTATATATGATACACACACACATATATATCTTTATTTTGGAGGTCTTTTCTTTCGAAGATTCTGCTGTTTTATCTAGATTTTAGGGGATTGTGGTAGCTTTAAGTTGCCTTGTAGAGAATGTTTCTGAGTCCTTATCAGATTTAGCCACTGGGGAGCTGTGTAGAATTTGTTTCTAAGAATTAGTGGATGGCATAAAGGCATGAGTATAGACTGGTTATAAGGAGTTAACTGAAAGAGTCTATAGGAAGAAAAAAGCTAGGTCTTCAGAGAAAGTATATGAATTACCCAGTGATTGGAATCAGACAGGGAGGCAGACATCTGCAGTTATTATGTTACTAGGCTGGAATAAAACTGAGGAATTACAGTGGAGTACACTAAGGAAAGTAGTAATTACTCAACTGATTCATGACCCGCATGGCCAGAAAGTTCCCAGTAGCCAATGGCCATAAAGTTCCCAGTAGCCAATGCCATCGTGTTGATGGCTAGCAGAAATTGATGGTGCATGGAAAGAAGACTGGGTCCTGAGAATATTTGTGTAGCCTACAGGAAATGAAGACCAGAAGAAAGAAAGGCTCATGCAGCTGGTCTGCCAAAGGGCTGGAAGAAAGCATTCTTAGTATTTTAATTATTATGTAGTCTAGAGAATTCCTTTCCTGATGTTATATTTTGGTGTTATTTGCACTTCTTGTACCTCAAAATGGGGTTTTTCTTATTTATGTCAGAAATTTTTTCCTATTATTCAGATGAAAATATTTCTTGTACCATTGGCCTAGATTTCTTTTCCTACATCTATTCTGATTATTGTAGATTTCCTCTTTTCAAAGTATTCCAGACTTTCTGAGGAATATTGCTTGAATATTTCATGTTCAAATTTTCTTTGATAAAGGCATCAAAATCTTTAATCTTTTCTTTAGTGATTAAGATTTTCTTTTGCATGTCTTAACTCGGTTGGTGAGGCTTATCTCTGAAGTCTTGGTTTGACTTTCTAAATTTTTCATTTCCAGTTTTATCTCAGTGTGGGGCTTCTTTAGTCATTCTACTTTTTTATTAAATTCTTTTATTAACTACTGGATGAAGCCTCTAAGTAGACAGTTATGCTAGGATTTTGTCTGTAAGCACAAGAAAATATCATTAACAGTGTCAAAGGTTAACTCTCCCATGGGTCTAAATTTGGGCCAGTAATTGTTTGGCCATTCACTTAAATTCTGTTCCATCTTTGTCCCCATACATCTTGAAGGAGGCCAAATTTAGGATCAAAGATTTTGTTGGTAGTTCGATACCTCCCTTCTAGCCTGGAAGTCCTGCCTTACTATAGAAAGGTAGCCAATTCAGTCTCCATATCCACAGTTTCTAGGAATCTCAGTTATGGCTACTTTTATAGACTCCTGGAAGCCACCCCAGTCTCAGATCTCAGGATACTCCCAAAGCTGCAAACCATGGACTTCTCTTCTGTCTTCCAGCCTTCTCTGATTCTCTTATCCTACTCCTGATTCTCATCCCTGTTCCTCTCCTTATCCCCACTCTTACCCAGTACACTCCTTCCATTAGCATGTAATGTCTCTTTTATTTCTCTTTCTGAGTGAGATTGAAGCTTAGTCATGAATTTTATATTTTGATTTTATGATTAAACTTTGTCCCAATTTATTAAACTTCTGGTATGGCTCATTTCTCACTATTGGTGACAATTATGTTGATTCCTGTGAATTCTGTCAGGTCCTTATTTATAAAGTTAGCAGAAGAAATATCTAAAAATGTTTTTCAGAAACACTCCTGAGTTGTAAATCATGTACATATTTACACCTATGAAATTTTACAAATGTATTGTGTCATCTTAAACAGAAAGGATAGATCAACTGCAGATAAATATTGAAGCAATCTGTTTTTCACTTTAACCATTGTAAACTATTCATATTCCAGTCTAGAGATCATTTACCAATACTATTCTTGGCTTTAAGATTCATTGTGATTTCTTGTTCATTCTCTTTTCTTTCTTCACTCTTCTGTATCCCAAATTAAAAACTTATGTCCATATTTCATACAGAGAAATGGCTTCATCTTCAAAAAATATCTATATTCATGCCCTGAGTTCTTTTCATTATTTCATTCCAAGTTTTGCTTGTGTTTTCATAGACTTCTTTAAAGGATTCATTCATATTCTCTTTAAGGTTCTTGAACTTATTCATAATAGATATTTAGAAGTCTTTGTTTTTGTTTTGAGCTATGTTGCATTTCTCAAAGTCTAACCTAGTAAATTTACTGGGTTCCTGTGGAGACTTATGGTATTGGTGGTTAATCGATGTGTCTTTAGTGTGCTGTCTAGGCATCTAGGTGTAAATGTTGTGATTCTATATATCTCATCTTTTCTTTTTTTTTTTGTATGTGTTCCATTTCTTAGTTTCTACTGCCTCCATGATATACTGTGAGTCTACAGGTTGTACAGAAGAATAGAGTTAAACTAAGAGACTGAAAAAGAATTCAGAGAAGAAGTAAGGGTATCCTCTTCTTACCTAAAGTTGATATGTATGGGTATTAGAGTTGTGATAGAAAAGAGGGGATCTTAAGTGAGTAGGCTGCAGTAAGACAAAGAATTAGAGAGACATAGAGAATGGGATATGTGGAACACGGTTGTGAACTACAGGTTAAAGTCTTCAGTGAATAAATTTAAAGTGAGAATAGTGGTAAAATTATTCATGTTGTTACCAGGTCAAAAGTGAGAGTGTCAAGACCATAATGGAGGAAAGGAAGGACAGTATAATTCACCTACCCAAGTCCCTGCTGGGTATGATCCCTGGTAAAAAGTGTTTCTAGGTATTGAGAGTTGACAAGAAGTTAGAGGGAATGGGCTATATAGAGGATCTGAGAAGACACACAGGAAGAAGTAAATCTGAGTATACTCCAAGGTTTGGTGGAGTCCCTCAGTAATTAAGGGATTAATTATTTAATTAATTAATTAAGGGATTAATTAATTAATTAAGGGATTAATTAATTGTGGCATAATTTATCTCTACAACAGTCTGATACAAATCATGGGATGAGAAGTAGGAGGTAGTAAAGGAAGACTAGCAAAGCAGATCATGAAATTGAGTCCCAGCTTGGTGTGGCTACAACTAATTACAGATGAGATTGTTTCTAGGTATCTGTGGCTTACACTAAATCATAGTATGACAGAAAATGTCTGGATCCTCCTCAAGATGCAGCAGAGTCCCCAAGTAGTAAAGACAATGAAGGAAGACAAGTTTTCCAAACAGTTTGCTACAGGGCTGGAAAGAAAACTGGAGAGAATGAAATGGAGGACAGGTGAGATAATAAAAATCACCTATTCTATTCAAGGTCCAGTTGTACTGATAATGATCTCAGGTCTAAAGTGTTTCAAGTTATTAGTGACTGACAAAAGGAATGGGAATCTGCTCTAAGGTGGCATGGTGAGGGTTCACAGGGAAAATGAAAGTTTGGGTTGCTAAAAATATCATTTGAGAACCCAAAAAATATAGGTAGAGTCAGAGGACAGTACCTAAAAATGTGCTACATGGCTAGGAATAGACCTGGAAATTATATTAGAGAACAAAAAAGAGAATAAAATTTATCTACTTGATTCCCAGCCAAGTATCAGTATCAGTATTTTAATCACATAATTATGGTATCATATTTTTAACATAATACTCTGCTATTCTAATTTGACTCATTAGTATGAAATACTAATTCTTAGATATAATTTAGGTTTCATTTTTCTGATATAATTCTCTAGGTTGACTATAACATTGAATGTTTTTATTTCTGCTTCAAAATTGGTGATGAGATTTGCTGGGTATATTTGACTAGGTTGGCTTTAATATGTTTTAGGGACTGTTATGCCTTGCTCGATGTTCTTCTGGATATCAAATTTTCCATCAAGAAATCTGCTGGTATTCTGGTAAGTTTTTCTTTATTTGTGACTTTCAATTTTTTCTTCCAATTTTTAATGTAATTTATTTGTTCTGTATACTTAGTGTTTTACTGTGATATGCAGTCAGAAGGTTTTTTTTGTTACTTTGGTGATTTGATATTTGATATTCTGTGTGCTTCTTGTATATTTAATATGTTTCTGTCCAGTTTGGGAGAAGTGTTTGTTTAATATCAAATTGAAGGTCTTGTTTGTGCCATTGTCTTAGAACTCTTTTCCCTCATCTTTGCTTATAATTAAAACTTTGGTATTTTTCTGATGTCCTAAGTATTCTACATGTTTCTATACTATGTTCATTTTTTATATATACTCTTTACTTATTTAATCTAGATCTATTACTCTACCTTCAAGTCCTGTTTGATTTACCCCACTAGTCAGTTTGGTGCTTTTATCTCTTTATAGACTTGCATTCTAATGGCTTGAATTGGTTTCATCATTTTTATCAGCCTATGTTTACATTTCTTCAGCATCTCTCTGGTATTTATTAAGTATTTTTCTCAATTTCACTGAACAGTTTCTTTGTGCTTTCTTTAAATATCTTAAAATCTTTGATAAAATTTGTGATTTCTTTTTAATTTTGGTTTCCCTAGGTTCATCTAGGTAATTCTTCTTAAGGGAGGGGGTTGTGGGTTGTTCTGATGTTGTTTATATTTTTATAATAGTTTTGTTTCATCAAGAGGGGTCCATAGCATACTCAGGTGATCTCATGTGAAGTTTCTCTCCATTTTAACCAGTCAATAAAGGCTTGAGCCTGTGATTGGGCACTAAAGGGGGAAAGTGGGACTGGAAGTTTGAGGATAGAGGCAGGTAAAGAGGGAGAAAAGAATAAGAGGGGAAGAAGAAAGAACTGGAGAAAAAGAGTGGGAAGCTATGATTGAAAAGAACCATGTGGTTAGAGAAACAATAACTAACAATGGGTTTTATACCTGGGGAATAAGTTAGTATAGTGCTAGATATGTTTAAACTAGGCATATAGCTTATTATTATAATAACTGGATTGTGTTTTATATGGGTTTGTTGAGGTAGAAAATTCCAGCAGCAAATTGGTACCCAATATGGAGCTTAGAAACAAACTAACCTGAGATAAATGTCTACTTCCCAATACAAACAACTAGGGCTGTGCTCAAGGTAGCAAAGATGAGGATATTAAAGCCCATTCCCACATTGACACACCTACTTCAGCAAGGTCACACCTCCTAATCATGCACTCCTGTTGCAGTAAATATCCAACCCAAATTAGACCAGTCAATGAAAACACAACTCAATAATTCTGAATTCACAATAACAATGAATTCACAACTCAATAATTCTGCACGCCTAGATTGGGCAGAGTCACCACTACACTATTCTGTTCCCCAGCTATGAGACCCTTATAACTTGTGGGTTTTCCAAGTCACAAGCTTTCTTCTCTGTCATCCTCATCCTCCTCCATTTTCTCCCACCTCCATCATCCTCTCCTCTTTCTCTCTCTCTTCCCACAAACTTTTATTTCTCAACCTCCCCTTTTACTGCCCAATCACTGGCTCTAGCCTTTATTTTACAAATTAAGGTGGGCAGAAGGTTCACTAGAATTCACCTGTGTACTGATTCACTCCTCTTCTGCAGTCCTTCACAGGAAAGGGGAATTAGCAACAAAATATAAGGCCAGGGCTATCCAAAACACCCCCGAAATAGTTGTGTTCCAGTATATAGATATCATCCTGATTGCAGCCCCACACTTGGAGACATGTCAGGAGGCCACATGGAACCTGCTATAAGAGCTGAGTTAAGTTGGCTATCGAGTGTCTGTTAAAAAGGCCCAATTTTGTCAACTTGAGGTCACCTATCTGGGTTATCTGGGTTAAATACTCATGGAGGGGGCACTAACACATGCTATTGGATATCCAGAAGCAAACATCCTTAGCATACCCATTTCATTAACCCAAAGGCAAGTAAGAGAGTTACTGGGATCTGTCAGATTTTGTAGATGCTGGGTGGCAGGGTTCACTGAGATAGCTAAACCATTTTATGATGTCACCCTGGGCAAAGAAGATAAAATAGAATAGATCACTGGGATGTACATGGCTTTTAAGACTTTAAGAAAAGCCTTATTTGAGGCATTTGCCCTGGCCCTCCCGAATGTTCACAAACTTTTCTACCTATATGTGGATGATACAAAGGACATATGAAAGTGGTCACTCACTCAAATTTTGGGACCATAAAAAATGCTTGTGGTTAATTTTTTTAGAAGCTGAACACATCTTGGGTATTGTGAGCTTTTGGGCTAATATCCAATTATGAGTGAGTGCATACCACATGTGGGGTTTTTTTGTGATTGGGTTACCTCACTCAGGATGATATTTCTAGTTCCATCCATTTGCCTAAGAATTTCAGGAATTCATTGGTTTTTTTTTATAGCTGATTTACATTGTGTAAATGTACCACATTTTCTGTATCCATTCCTCTGTTGAAGGACATCTGGGTTTTTTCCAGCTTCTGGCTATTATAAATAAGGCTGCTATGAAGACTCCCCAGAAGGAGTCTTCCAGAAATACTCTCCATCATGCCTTATTCATTCTCAATCTCCTAAATCTGAAAGCTCATGGCAAACCTGCTGCTGATTGCTATTGACATGCTGAGACTGATAAAAAACTATGCCACAGTTATGTGGAAGAACCATCTTACCCTTAAATAGAATGGTCCAGAGCCAGTTCTCATATGGGGCTGAGGACTGATATGCCCGTTTGATACCAAAGAAGGCACAGCTAAATGGCTGCCAAAAAGATTAATGAAATAAATAGATACCCCCACAAAGACAGGCCCAATTATAAATAAAATGAGTAACAATGGACATCCAGGGAAGAGAAATCTCCCTGAGAATCCCCTTCCTTTTCCTTTCCAGGTAAAAATGAAATACCTGTGATGTTTGCTGTTGGAAGTTCTAATCCTAATGCTGGCCTCTGAACTTACACTACTCAGACCTTTGATGGGCCATTGACAAGGACATCAAACAGCTAGAGACTGACATCACTATCTGGAGAAATCCCTCATTTGGCTGTCTGAAGTGATCTCCAAAAATTGCAAAGGACTTTATTGGACTTGATTTACTCTCTTGCAACAGAAAATACTGTGTATAGCTCTAGACTGTATAGCCCTTAGAGAAGAATGCTGCTCTTACATAGATAAGACAGGGATGGTTAACAAAAGCATGAAAAGGTTCAGAGAAAACCTTGAAAAAAGAGAGAAAGAAAAATGAGAGCTTGTACAAAAATTGGTTTTCAACCTCTCCATGGTTGTCAACCCTATTTTACATTTTGAGGCCATTGACTAAGTTACTTCTTATTTCTTTTGGTCCCTGGGCCTTAAATAGGCTTACTAATTTTATGAAACAGATAGATGATTTGATAGCAAAGCCTATTCAGGTACATTAGCATAAGTTAGCTATGGAGGACCACGAGACTCAAGACAAGGTTGTTACTCTATCCAGGGTGTTCCCAAAACTCATCTCCACCCAACCTGAAAGAGGGGACTCCCACACCTAGACCAAGCAGAGAGGAGTCACCCAGAACTCTCTCTGACTGGTGATCTAAATTCTTGCTTAGGCTGTGAGGATAAGCACTGCAAGGGAATATAAATTTTAAAATATCTTTCTGGGTTGCCAGAGGGACAAGCCTTACTGCATAGGGGTTTAAGTCAAAAATATCCCCTCTCTAGGAAAAAGACATAGGGATGGGTATGGCTCTCACGCCACACTGAACAATGACAGAAGGACCAGAGCCATTACAAGGTCCCCTTTAATTACTGGAGGTAAGACCTCTATCCCTGCCTTTGTAAGATTGGAATTGCCGTTCTCTCCTGGATCTGAGGCCTGAAGCAGACACCCGCCCAGTCTGCTTCTGGGGACACCGGATCCCTCCTGACCCACCTAGAGGGTGCAAGGAAACCAGAGCAGTAGGTAAGAAAACCTGCTCACTGCCCTAGGCCCAGAGCTGAGTGCAGGGAGTACTCAGATTCCAGCAGAATCCCAAACTCCACTGCTGCAGAATAGCACACCCCTTCCGCCTCTCTCCCGGATTTAAGTCCTGACACCTACACCTGCCCGGTCTGCTTCTGGGGACACAAGATCCCTTCTGACCCACCCTAGAGGGTGAAAAAAAACCAGAGCAGTAGAGGATCCACTGAACCCAGAGTGGCAGAGGACCAAAGGAACTCAGAGCGACAGACAACATATCTCAAGACATAACAGAGGAGCCACTGCACTCAGAGCAGTGGACACATTAGCCTGAGACATCCTAGAAGAGACATTACACCCAGGACAGTGGACAACTAGCTGGACTGCTACCTAGGAGACACCATATTCTGAGACATCCTAGAGCTACCATTGTATTCAGAGCAACTGGAGAAGATCACAGAGACATTGGGACCGTGAGGAGACCAGAAACAAGCAAGATAACTGGAAAGGGAAGCCTCAGTCAGAGACAGAAAGTACAGGGAGCACTAGAGTTAACCAAATGGCAAAAGGCAAGAGCAAGAATGTAAGCAACAGAATCCAAAGTTACATGGAAACATCAGAACCCAGTTCCCCCATCATAGCAAGCCCTGAACACCCCATCACACCAGAAAAGCAGGATTCAGAATTAAGATCTCTTCTCATGATGATGTTAGAGGACTTTAAGAAGGACATAAATAACACTCTCAAAGAAATTAAGGAGAACACAGGCAGACATATAGAAGCCCTTAAACAGGAAACACAAAAATCCCTTAGGGAATTGGAAGAAAAAATAGCCAAATAGGAGAAGGAATCAAACAAAACCATCCAAGATCTAAATACAGAAGTAGAAACAATAAAGAAATCACAAACGGAGACTATCCTGGAGATAGAAAACCTAAAAAAAAAGATCAGGAGTCATAGACACAAGTATCACCAACAGAATACAAGAAATAGAACAGAGAATCTCATGTGCAGACGATACCATGGAAAACATTGACACAACTCTCAAAGAAAATGCAAAATACAAAAAGCTACTAACCCAAAACATACAGGAGATTCAGGACACAATGAGAAGGCCAAACCTAAGGAAAATAGGTATAGATGAGGGGGAAGACTCCCAACTTAAAGGACCAATAAATATCTTCAACAAAATTATAGAGGAAAACTTTCCTAACCTAGAGAAAGAGATGTCCATAAATATACAAGAAACCTACAGAACTACAAATACTATAGACCAGAAGAGAAATACCTTCTGTCACATAATAATCAAAATTTCAAATGTACAAAACAAAGAAAAAATACTAAAAGCAGTAAGGGAAAAAGATAAAGTAACATATAAAGGACAACCTATAAGAATTACACCACACTTCTCACCAGAGACTATAAAAGCCAGAAGATCCTGGACAGATATAATACAGACACTAAGAGAACACAAATGCCAGCCCAGACTACTATACCCAGCAAAACTTTCAATCAATATTGATGGAGAAACCAAAATATTCCATGACAAAATCAAATTTGCACAATATCTTAACACAAATCCAGCACTTCAAAGGATAATTGGGGGAAAACTCCAACACAAGGAGGGAAACTACAACCTAGAAAAAGCAAAAAAGTAATCTTCCAACAACCCTAAAAGAAGACCCCTACACAAACATAACTCCAACGCCAATAATAACAAAAATAACAGGAAACAACATTCATTATTCCTTAATATCTCTTAATATCAATGGACTCAATTCTCCAATAAAAAGACATAGACTATCAGACTGGATACATAAACACAACCCAGAATTTTGCTGCATACAGGAAACGCACCTCTGTGAAAAAGACAAACACTACCACAGAGTAAAAGGATGGAATACAATCTTACAAGCAAATGGTCCCAAGAAACAAGCTGGAGTAGCCATTCTAATATCAAATAAAATCAATATTCAACAAATATTAATCAAAAAAGATAAAGAAGGACACTTCTTATTCATCAAAGAAAAAGTGTACCAAGAGGAATTTGCAATTCTGAACATCTATGCTCCAAACGCAAGGGCACCCACATACATAAAAAAAACTTTACTAAAACTTAAAGCATATATTGCACCGCACACAATAATAGTGGGAGATTTCAACACCCCACTCTCACCTATGGACAGATCGTGGAAACAGAAACTAAATCGAGACACAGTGAAACTAACAGAAGTTATGAACCAATTGGACTTAACTGACATCTATAGAACATTTCATCCTAAAACGAAAGAATATACCTTTTTCTCAGCACCTCATGGTACCTTCTCCAAAATAGACCATATAATTGGACACAAAACAGGCCTCAACAGATACAAAAAGATTGAAATAATCCCTTGTACCCTATCAGACCACCATGGACTAAGACTCATCTTTAACATGGACAAAAACAACGGAAAGCCCACATACACATGGAAACTGAACAATGCTCTACTCAATGACAATTTGGTCAAGGAAGAAATAAAGAAAGAAATTAAAGACTTTTTAGAGTTAAATGAAAATGAGGACACTTCATATCAAAATTTGTGGGACTCCATGAAAACAGTACTGAGAGGAAAAATCATAGCTCTAAGTGCCCACAAAAAGAAAATGGAAAGAGCATACGTTAACAACTTGACAGCACACCTGAAAGTGTTAGAACAAAAAGAAGCTAATATACCCAAGAGGAATAGACGGCAGGAAATAATCAAACTCAGGGCCGAAATCAACCAAGTTGAAACAAAAAGAACTATACAAAAGATCAACAAGACCAGGAGCTGGTTCTTTGAGAAAATCAACAAGATAGACAAACCCTTAGCCAGACTAACCAAAGGGTGCAGAGACAGCACTCAAATCAATAAAATTAGAACTGAAAAAGGAGATAAAACAACAGAAACAGAGGAAATTTAAAATCATTAGATCCTACTACAAAGGCATATACTCAACAAAATTGGAAAATCTGGATGAAATTGACAGCTTTCTAGATAGATACCAGGTACCAAAGTTAAATCAGGAGCA
>JANHMN010000208.1:0-28488 GCA_030674055.1 Rhabdomys pumilio
TGCTCCTGATTTAACTTTGGTACCTGGTATCTATCTAGAAAGCTGTCAATTTCATCCAGATTTTCCAATTTTGTTGAGTATATGCCTTTGTAGTAGGATCTAATGATTTTAAATTTCCTCTGTTTCTGTTGTTTTATCTCCTTTTTCAGTTCTAATTTTATTGATTTGAGTGCTGTCTCTGCACCCTTTGGTTAGTCTGGCTAAGGGTTTGTCTATCTTGTTGATTTTCTCAAAGAACCAGCTCCTGGTCTTGTTGATCTTTTGTATAGTTCTTTTTGTTTCAACTTGGTTGATTTCGGCCCTGAGTTTGATTATTTCCTGCCGTCTATTCCTCTTGGGTATATTAGCTTCTTTTTGTTCTAACACTTTCAGGTGTGCTGTCAAGTTGTTAACGTATGCTCTTTCCATTTTCTTTTTGTGGGCACTTAGAGCTATGATTTTTCCTCTCAGTACTGTTTTCATGGAGTCCCACAAATTTTGATATGAAGTGTCCTCATTTTCATTTAACTCTAAAAAGTCTTTAATTTCTTTCTTTATTTCTTCCTTGACCAAATTGTCATTGAGTAGAGCATTGTTCAGTTTCCATGTGTATGTGGGCTTTCCGTTGTTTTTGTCCATGTTAAAGATGAGTCTTAGTCCATGGTGGTCTGATAGGGTACAAGGGATTATTTCAATCTTTTTGTATCTGTTGAGGCCTGTTTTGTGTCCAATTATATGGTCTATTTTGGAGAAGGTACCATGAGGTGCTGAGAAAAAGGTATATTCTTTCGTTTTAGGATGAAATGTTCTATAGATGTCAGTTAAGTCCAATTGGTTCATAACTTCTGTTAGTTTCACTGTGTCTCGATTTAGTTTCTGTTTCCACGATCTGTCCATAGGTGAGAGTGGGGTGTTGAAATCTCCCACTATTATTGTGTGCGGTGCAATATATGCTTTAAGTTTTAGTAAAGTTTTTTTTATGTATGTGGGTGCCCTTGCGTTTGGAGCATAGATGTTCAGAATTGCAAATTCCTCTTGGTACACTTTTTCTTTGATGAATAAGAAGTGTCCTTCTTTATCTTTTTTGATTAATATTTGTTGAATATTGATTTTATTTGATATTAGAATGGCTACTCCAGCTTGTTTCTTGGGACCATTTGCTTGTAAGATTGTATTCCATCCTTTTACTCTGTGGTAGTGTTTGTCTTTTTCACAGAGGTGCGTTTCCTGTATGCAGCAAAATTCTGGGTTGTGTTTATGTATCCAGTCTGATAGTCTATGTCTTTTTATTGGAGAATTGAGTCCATTGATATTAAGAGATATTAAGGAATAATGAATGTTGTTTCCTGTTATTTTTGTTATTATTGGCGTTGGAGTTATGTTTGTGTAGGGGTCTTCTTTTAGGGTTGTTGGAAGATTACTTTTTTGCTTTTTCTAGGTTGTAGTTTCCCTCCTTGTGTTGGAGTTTTCCCCCAATTATCCTTTGAAGTGCTGGATTTGTGTTAAGATATTGTGCAAATTTGATTTTGTCATGGAATATTTTGGTTTCTCCATCAATATTGATTGAAAGTTTTGCTGGGTATAGTAGTCTGGGCTGGCATTTGTGTTCTCTTAGTGTCTGTATTATATCTGTCCAGGATCTTCTGGCTTTTATAGTCTCTGGTGAGAAGTGTGGTGTAATTCTTATAGGTTGTCCTTTATATGTTACTTTATCTTTTTCCCTTACTGCTTTTAGTATTTTTTCTTTGTTTTGTACATTTGAAATTTTGATTATTATGTGACAGAAGGTATTTCTCTTCTGGTCTATAGTATTTGTAGTTCTGTAGGTTTCTTGTATATTTATGGACATCTCTTTCTCTAGGTTAGGAAAGTTTTCCTCTATAATTTTGTTGAAGATATTTATTGGTCCTTTAAGTTGGGAGTCTTCCCCCTCATCTATACCTATTTTCCTTAGGTTTGGCCTTCTCATTGTGTCCTGAATCTCCTGTATGTTTTGGGTTAGTAGCTTTTTGTATTTTGCATTTTCTTTGAGAGTTGTGTCAATGTTTTCCATGGTATCGTCTGCACATGAGATTCTCTGTTCTATTTCTTGTATTCTGTTGGTGATACTTGTGTCTATGACTCCTGATCTTTTTTTTTAGGTTTTCTATCTCCAGGATAGTCTCCGTTTGTGATTTCTTTATTGTTTCTACTTCTGTATTTAGATCTTGGATGGTTTTGTTTGATTCCTTCTCCTATTTGGCTATTTTTTCTTCCAATTCCCTAAGGGATTTTTGTGTTTCCTGTTTAAGGGCTTCTATATGTCTGCCTGTGTTCTCCTTAATTTCTTTGAGAGTGTTATTTATGTCCTTCTTAAAGTCCTCTAACATCATCATGAGAAGAGATCTTAATTCTGAATCCTGCTTTTCTGGTGTGATGGGGTGTTCAGGGCTTGCTATGATGGGGGAACTGGGTTCTGATGTTTCCATGTAACTTTGGATTCTGTTGCTTACATTCTTGCTCTTGCCTTTTGCCATTTGGTTAACTCTAGTGCTCCCTGTACTTTCTGTCTCTGACTGAGGCTTCCCTTTCCAGTTATCTTGCTTGTTTCTGGTCTCCTCACGGTCCCAATGTCTCTGTGATCTTCTCCAGTTGCTCTGAATACAATGGTAGCTCTAGGATGTCTCAGAATATGGTGTCTCCTAGGTAGCAGTCCAGCTAGTTGTCCACTGTCCTGGGTGTAATGTCTCTTCTAGGATGTCTCAGGCTAATGTGTCCACTGCTCTGAGTGCAGTGGCTCCTCTGTTATGTCTTGAGATATGTTGTCTGTCGCTCTGAGTTCCTTTGGTCCTCTGCCACTCTGGGTTCAGTGGATCCTCTACTGCTCTGGTTTTTTTTCACCCTCTAGGGTGGGTCAGAAGGGATCTTGTGTCCCCAGAAGCAGACCGGGCAGGTGTAGGTGTCAGGACTTAAATCCGGGAGAGAGGCGGAAGGGGTGTGCTATTCTGCAGCAGTGGAGTTTGGGATTCTGCTGGAATCTGAGTACTCCCTGCACTCAGCTCTGGGCCTAGGGCAGTGAGCAGGTTTTCTTACCTACTGCTCTGGTTTCCTTGCACCCTCTAGGTGGGTCAGGAGGGATCCGGTGTCCCCAGAAGCAGACTGGGCGGGTGTCTGCTTCAGGCCTCAGATCCAGGAGAGAACGGCAATTCCAATCTTACAAAGGCAGGGATAGAGGTCTTACCTCCAGTAATTAAAGGGGACCTTGTAATGGCTCTGGTCCTTCTGTCATTGTTCAGTGTGGCGTGAGAGCCATACCCATCCCTATGTCTTTTTCCTAGAGAGGGGATATTTTTGACTTAAACCCCTATGCAGTAAGGCTTGTCCCTCTGGCAACCCAGAAAGATATTTTAAAATTTATATTCCCTTGCAGTGCTTATCCTCACAGCCTAAGCAAGAATTTAGATCACCAGTCAGAGAGAGTTCTGGGTGACTCCTCTCTGCTTGGTCTAGGTGTGGGAGTCCCCTCTTTCAGGTTGGGTGGAGATGAGTTTTGGGAACACCCTGGATAGAGTAACAACCTTGTCTTGAGTCTCGTGGTCCTCCATAGCTAACTTATGCTAATGTACCTGAATAGGCTTTGCTATCAAATCATCTATCTGTTTCATAAAATTAGTAAGCCTATTTAAGGCCCAGGGACCAAAAGAAATAAGAAGTAACTTAGTCAATGGCCTCAAAATGTAAAATAGGGTTGACAACCATGGAGAGGTTGAAAACCAATTTTTGTACAAGCTCTCATTTTTCTTTCTCTCTTTTTTCAAGGTTTTCTCTGAACCTTTTCATGCTTTTGTTAACCATCCCTGTCTTATCTATGTAAGAGCAGCATTCTTCTCTAAGGGCTATACAGTCTAGAGCTATACACAGTATTTTCTGTTGCAAGAGAGTAAATCAAGTCCAATAAAGTCCTTTGCAATTTTTGGAGATCACTTCAGACAGCCAAATGAGGGATTTCTCCAGATAGTGATGTCAGTCTCTAGCTGTTTGATGTCCTTGTCAATGGCCCATCAAAGGTCTGAGTAGTGTAAGTTCAGAGGCCAGCATTAGGATTAGAACTTCCAACAGCAAACATCACAGGTATTTCATTTTTACCTGGAAAGGAAAAGGAAGGGGATTCTCAGGGAGATTTCTCTTCCCTGGATGTCCATTGTTACTCATTTTATTTATAATTGGGCCTGTCTTTGTGGGGGTATCTATTTATTTCATTAATCTTTTTGGCAGCCATTTAGCTGTGCCTTCTTTGGTATCAAACGGGCATATCAGTCCTCAGCCCCATATGAGAACTGGCTCTGGACCATTCTATTTAAGGGTAAGATGGTTCTTCCACATAACTGTGGCATAGTTTTTTATCAGTCTCAGCATGTCAATAGCAATCAGCAGCAGGTTTGCCATGAGCTTTCAGATTTAGGAGATTGAGAATGAATAAGGCATGATGGAGAGTATTTCTGGAAGACTCCTTCTGGGGAGTCTTCATAGCAGCCTTATTTATAATAGCCAGAAGCTGGAAAAAACCCAGATGTCCTTCAACAGAGGAATGGATACAGAAAATGTGGTACATTTACACAATGTAAATCAGCTATAAAAAAAAACCAATGAATTCCTGAAATTCTTAGGCAAATGGATGGAACTAGAAATATCATCCTGAGTGAGGTAACCCAATCACAAAAAAACCCCACATGTGGTATGCACTCACTCATAATTGGATATTAGCCCAAAAGCTCACAATACCCAAGATGTGTTCAGCTTCTAAAAAAATTAACCACAAGCATTTTTTATGGTCCCAAAATTTGAGTGAGTGACCACTTTCATATGTCCTTTGTATCATCCACATATAGGTAGAAAAGTTTGTGAACATTCGGGAGGGCCAGGGCAAATGCCTCAAATAAGGCTTTTCTTAAAGTCTTAAAAGCCATGTACATCCCAGTGATCTATTCTATTTTATCTTCTTTGCCCAGGGTGACATCATAAAATGGTTTAGCTATCTCAGTGAACCCTGCCACCCAGCATCTACAAAATCTGACAGATCCCAGTAACTCTCTTACTTGCCTTTGGGTTAATGAAATGGGTATGCTAAGGATGTTTGCTTCTGGATATCCAATAGCATGTGTTAGTGCCCCCTCCATGAGTATTTAACCCAGATAACCCAGATAGGTGACCTCAAGTTGACAAAATTGGGCCTTTTTAACAGACACTCGATAGCCAACTTAACTCAGCTCTTATAGCAGGTTCCATGTGGCCTCCTGACATGTCTCCAAGTGTGGGGCTGCAATCAGGATGATATCTATATACTGGAACACAACTATTTCGGGGGTGTTTTGGATAGCCCTGGCCTTATATTTTGTTGCTAATTCCCCTTTCCTGTGAAGGACTGCAGAAGAGGAGTGAATCAGTACACAGGTGAATTCTAGTGAACCTTCTGCCCACCTTAATTTGTAAAATAAAGGCTAGAGCCAGTGATTGGGCAGTAAAAGGGGAGGTTGAGAAATAAAAGTTTGTGGGAAGAGAGAGAGAAAGAGGAGAGGATGATGGAGGTGGGAGAAAATGGAGGAGGATGAGGATGACAGAGAAGAAAGCTTGTGACTTGGAAAACCCACAAGTTATAAGGGTCTCATAGCTGGGGAACAGAATAGTGTAGTGGTGACTCTGCCCAATCTAGGCGTGCAGAATTATTGAGTTGTGAATTCATTGTTATTGTGAATTCAGAATTATTGAGTTGTGTTTTCATTGACTGGTCTAATTTGGGTTGGATATTTACTGCAACAGGAGTGCATGATTAGGAGGTGTGACCTTGCTGAAGTAGGTGTGTCAATGTGGGAATGGGCTTTAATATCCTCATCTTTGCTACCTTGAGCACAGCCCTAGTTGTTTGTATTGGGAAGTAGACATTTATCTCAGGTTAGTTTGTTTCTAAGCTCCATATTGGGTACCAATTTGCTGCTGGAATTTTCTACCTCAACAAACCCATATAAAACACAATCCAGTTATTATAATAATAAGCTATATGCCTAGTTTAAACATATCTAGCACTATACTAACTTATTCCCCAGGTATAAAACCCATTGTTAGTTATTGTTTCTCTAACCACATGGTTCTTTTCAATCATAGCTTCCCACTCTTTTTCTCCAGTTCTTTCTTCTTCCCCTCTTATTCTTTTCTCCCTCTTTACCTGCCTCTATCCTCAAACTTCCAGTCCCACTTTCCCCCTTTAGTGCCCAATCACAGGCTCAAGCCTTTATTGACTGGTTAAAATGGAGAGAAACTTCACATGAGATCACCTGAGTATGCTATGGACCCCTCTTGATGAAACAAAACTATTATAAAAATATAAACAACATCAGAACAACCCACAACCCCCTCCCTTAAGAAGAATTACCTAGATGAACCTAGGGAAACCAAAATTAAAAAGAAATCACAAATTTTATCAAAGATTTTAAGATATTTAAAGAAAGCACAAAGAAACTGTTCAGTGAAATTGAGAAAAATACTTAATAAATACCAGAGAGATGCTGAAGAAATGTAAACATAGGCTGATAAAAATGATGAAACCAATTCAAGCCATTAGAATGCAAGTCTATAAAGAGATAAAAGCACCAAACTGACTAGTGGGGTAAATCAAACAGGACTTGAAGGTAGAGTAATAGATCTAGATTAAATAAGTAAAGAGTATATATAAAAAATGAACATAGTATAGAAACATGTAGAATACTTAGGACATCAGAAAAATACCAAAGTTTTAATTATAAGCAAAGATGAGGGAAAAGAGTTCTAAGACAATGGCACAAACAAGACCTTCAATTTGATATTAAACAAACACTTCTCCCAAACTGGACAGAAACATATTAAATATACAAGAAGCACACAGAATATCAAATATCAAATCACCAAAGTAACAAAAAAAACCTTCTGACTGCATATCACAGTAAAACACTAAGTATACAGAACAAATAAATTACATTAAAAATTGGAAGAAAAAATTGAAAGTCACAAATAAAGAAAAACTTACCAGAATACCAGCAGATTTCTTGATGGAAAATTTGATATCCAGAAGAACATCGAGCAAGGCATAACAGTCCCTAAAACATATTAAAGCCAACCTAGTCAAATATACCCAGCAAATCTCATCACCAATTTTGAAGCAGAAATAAAAACATTCAATGTTATAGTCAACCTAGAGAATTATATCAGAAAAATGAAACCTAAATTATATCTAAGAATTAGTATTTCATACTAATGAGTCAAATTAGAATAGCAGAGTATTATGTTAAAAATATGATACCATAATTATGTGATTAAAATACTGATACTGATACTTGGCTGGGAATCAAGTAGATAAATTTTATTCTCTTTTTTGTTCTCTAATATAATTTCCAGGTCTATTCCTAGCCATGTAGCACATTTTTAGGTACTGTCCTCTGACTCTACCTATATTTTTTGGGTTCTCAAATGATATTTTTAGCAACCCAAACTTTCATTTTCCCTGTGAACCCTCACCATGCCACCTTAGAGCAGATTCCCATTCCTTTTGTCAGTCACTAATAACTTGAAACACTTTAGACCTGAGATCATTATCAGTACAACTGGACCTTGAATAGAATAGGTGATTTTTATTATCTCACCTGTCCTCCATTTCATTCTCTCCAGTTTTCTTTCCAGCCCTGTAGCAAACTGTTTGGAAAACTTGTCTTCCTTCATTGTCTTTACTACTTGGGGACTCTGCTGCATCTTGAGGAGGATCCAGACATTTTCTGTCATACTATGATTTAGTGTAAGCCACAGATACCTAGAAACAATCTCATCTGTAATTAGTTGTAGCCACACCAAGCTGGGACTCAATTTCATGATCTGCTTTGCTAGTCTTCCTTTACTACCTCCTACTTCTCATCCCATGATTTGTATCAGACTGTTGTAGAGATAAATTATGCCACAATTAATTAATCCCTTAATTAATTAATTAATCCCTTAATTAATTAATTAAATAATTAATCCCTTAATTACTGAGGGACTCCACCAAACCTTGGAGTATACTCAGATTTACTTCTTCCTGTGTGTCTTCTCAGATCCTCTATATAGCCCATTCCCTCTAACTTCTTGTCAACTCTCAATACCTAGAAACACTTTTTACCAGGGATCATACCCAGCAGGGACTTGGGTAGGTGAATTATACTGTCCTTCCTTTCCTCCATTATGGTCTTGACACTCTCACTTTTGACCTGGTAACAACATGAATAATTTTACCACTATTCTCACTTTAAATTTATTCACTGAAGACTTTAACCTGTAGTTCACAACCGTGTTCCACATATCCCATTCTCTATGTCTCTCTAATTCTTTGTCTTACTGCAGCCTACTCACTTAAGATCCCCTCTTTTCTATCACAACTCTAATACCCATACATATCAACTTTAGGTAAGAAGAGGATACCCTTACTTCTTCTCTGAATTCTTTTTCAGTCTCTTAGTTTAACTCTATTCTTCTGTACAACCTGTAGACTCACAGTATATCATGGAGGCAGTAGAAACTAAGAAATGGAACACATACAAAAAAAAAAAGAAAAGATGAGATATATAGAATCACAACATTTACACCTAGATGCCTAGACAGCACACTAAAGACACATCGATTAACCACCAATACCATAAGTCTCCACAGGAACCCAGTAAATTTACTAGGTTAGACTTTGAGAAATGCAACATAGCTCAAAACAAAAACAAAGACTTCTAAATATCTATTATGAATAAGTTCAAGAACCTTAAAGAGAATATGAATGAATCCTTTAAAGAAGTCTATGAAAACACAAGCAAAACTTGGAATGAAATAATGAAAAGAACTCAGGGCATGAATATAGATATTTTTTGAAGATGAAGCCATTTCTCTGTATGAAATATGGACATAAGTTTTTAATTTGGGATACAGAAGAGTGAAGAAAGAAAAGAGAATGAACAAGAAATCACAATGAATCTTAAAGCCAAGAATAGTATTGGTAAATGATCTCTAGACTGGAATATGAATAGTTTACAATGGTTAAAGTGAAAAACAGATTGCTTCAATATTTATCTGCAGTTGATCTATCCTTTCTGTTTAAGATGACACAATACATTTGTAAAATTTCATAGGTGTAAATATGTACATGATTTACAACTCAGGAGTGTTTCTGAAAAACATTTTTAGATATTTCTTCTGCTAACTTTATAAATAAGGACCTGACAGAATTCACAGGAATCAACATAATTGTCACCAATAGTGAGAAATGAGCCATACCAGAAGTTTAATAAATTGGGACAAAGTTTAATCATAAAATCAAAATATAAAATTCATGACTAAGCTTCAATCTCACTCAGAAAGAGAAATAAAAGAGACATTACATGCTAATGGAAGGAGTGTACTGGGTAAGAGTGGGGATAAGGAGAGGAACAGGGATGAGAATCAGGAGTAGGATAAGAGAATCAGAGAAGGCTGGAAGACAGAAGAGAAGTCCATGGTTTGCAGCTTTGGGAGTATCCTGAGATCTGAGACTGGGGTGGCTTCCAGGAGTCTATAAAAGTAGCCATAACTGAGATTCCTAGAAACTGTGGATATGGAGACTGAATTGGCTACCTTTCTATAGTAAGGCAGGACTTCCAGGCTAGAAGGGAGGTATCGAACTACCAACAAAATCTTTGATCCTAAATTTGGCCTCCTTCAAGATGTATGGGGACAAAGATGGAACAGAATTTAAGTGAATGGCCAAACAATTACTGGCCCAAATTTAGACCCATGGGAGAGTTAACCTTTGACACTGTTAATGATATTTTCTTGTGCTTACAGACAAAATCCTAGCATAACTGTCTACTTAGAGGCTTCATCCAGTAGTTAATAAAAGAATTTAATAAAAAAGTAGAATGACTAAAGAAGCCCCACACTGAGATAAAACTGGAAATGAAAAATTTAGAAAGTCAAACCAAGACTTCAGAGATAAGCCTCACCAACCGAGTTAAGACATGCAAAAGAAAATCTTAATCACTAAAGAAAAGATTAAAGATTTTGATGCCTTTATCAAAGAAAATTTGAACATGAAATATTCAAGCAATATTCCTCAGAAAGTCTGGAATACTTTGAAAAGAGGAAATCTACAATAATCAGAATAGATGTAGGAAAAGAAATCTAGGCCAATGGTACAAGAAATATTTTCATCTGAATAATAGGAAAAAATTTCTGACATAAATAAGAAAAACCCCATTTTGAGGTACAAGAAGTGCAAATAACACCAAAATATAACATCAGGAAAGGAATTCTCTAGACTACATAATAATTAAAATACTAAGAATGCTTTCTTCCAGCCCTTTGGCAGACCAGCTGCATGAGCCTTTCTTTCTTCTGGTCTTCATTTCCTGTAGGCTACACAAATATTCTCAGGACCCAGTCTTCTTTCCATGCACCATCAATTTCTGCTAGCCATCAACACGATGGCATTGGCTACTGGGAACTTTATGGCCATTGGCTACTGGGAACTTTCTGGCCATGCGGGTCATGAATCAGTTGAGTAATTACTACTTTCCTTAGTGTACTCCACTGTAATTCCTCAGTTTTATTCCAGCCTAGTAACATAATAACTGCAGATGTCTGCCTCCCTGTCTGATTCCAATCACTGGGTAATTCATATACTTTCTCTGAAGACCTAGCTTTTTTCTTCCTATAGACTCTTTCAGTTAACTCCTTATAACCAGTCTATACTCATGCCTTTATGCCATCCACTAATTCTTAGAAACAAATTCTACACAGCTCCCCAGTGGCTAAATCTGATAAGGACTCAGAAACATTCTCTACAAGGCAACTTAAAGCTACCACAATCCCCTAAAATCTAGATAAAACAGCAGAATCTTCGAAAGAAAAGACCTCCAAAATAAAGATATATATGTGTGTGTGTATCATATATACATATATATTCAAATCCTATAAGTCTACTCATCCTGAACCCAGACACCAGCAAAAATAAATAAATAAATAAACAAAACTAACAACAGTCAGTACTATACCTCTCTCTGTACCAGAACCTAGAAATCCTACTACAATAGACCTTGTATAATATAACAGAGATGAAACACATTACAGGTCCTGCAAATTATCTCTTATTAATGTGTTTAAGTGACCTAAAGGAGAGATGAGTAAAACCACTTATGATGTCCATGAATGCTAAAAAGAAGTAAAATGAAAAAGTAATCCATTGAAAGTAGAGAAATAATCACTAAAGAAACCCAAATTGAAGTAAACCTGAAAATAAAAAAAAAGATATAGGAAGTCAAACAAAAAGCTTAGAGGTAAGCCACACCAAGAGAATACAAAAGATAGATGAAAGAATCTGAAGCATTAAAGACAAGAAAGAAGCAGTGGGTACCTTAATCATATAAAACTTTAAAAATCTATATGCATTCCAGGCACAGAAAAATTATGAACTATGAGACACTAAGAAAAGACCAAGTGGTGAAAGAGAAATGAGAAGCCCATACCAAAAGTATAACAATATCATCAGTTAAATCATAGAAGTAAAATTTCCTAATCTAAAGAAGGAAATTTCTGTCAAGGTGCTAAAAGCATACAAAACACGAAATTTAATGGACCAGAAAAATAATTCCTCACTGCACATAATAATCAAAATACTAATTATACCAGACTGTTAAACCAAACATTAATGTTCAAGTACAATAGCTGAGGAAAATTAAACCTTCTATAATAAAAAACAAATTTTGAAATAACTATCTACAATTGCAGATAAACCAAAGGCACTGTAAAGAACACATCAATCAGAAGATGTTAACTATAGCCAAGAACACAAGTAATAAACTCAGACCAGTAAATAAAGAGTGAGAAAAAACACAGGACAACAGAATAACAGGAATCAATTAACATTGCTAATTGATATTATTCAAAAATAATTTCAATTGCCAATTAAAATTACAAAGAATGACAAGAGATTTGAAAGCAGAATACATCCTTCTATTATATTCAGGAAACATACCTTACATCAATTACAGATATTACCTCAGAGCAAAAGACTGAAAAAAAGATTCTAAGCAAGCACATACAAGAAATAAGCAGGCGGAGCCATGTTAGCATCAGAAAAATAAAAATTCTAACCAAAACTAATAAAAAACAAATGGGAGAAATACTGCAGATTCACCATAGGAAAATCTAGCAGGAGAATATTGCAGTTCTCAACATTTATGAATGAGTCAGATGGGCAAGCAACTTTATACAAGAAGAACTACTATGCCTTAATTTACAAAATTACCCTCAAAAATTGATAATGGATGACTTCAATATGATACACTCACCAACAGACAGGCCATTCCGGCAAAAACTAAACAGACAAATGCTTGAGCTAGCTGCTGTCATAAAACAATGAACCTAGCAGATATTTATAGAATATTTCACCCAATCGCAAAAGAATTTATTTTCTTTTTAGTCACTCATGGGACTCTCATATTTCCCACACAAGTCTCAAAAGATACAGAAATCTGAAATATATTTCCTGACCACAGTTTAAACATGAGTTAAGTAGCAGTCAGAACACAAACATTAATTAACATGGCCTTAAAAAGCTGCACAGGTCACAAACATGGAATCAGTCTGCAGCACAGATTATGGTTCTGGATTTCTTTTGTGTTTGTTTTAATGTTTCCTGGTTCAATTCTGATTCTATTAATTTGCTTTCCTTTCTTTGGTTTGGTTAATGGGGCAAGGAATCTGTGGGTTTATCTGGATTTCTGCATTGCTCTCTCTTCTATTTTATTAATTTCTGCTCTGATTTTTATTATTTCTTGCTGCTGGTTCATTTTGGGTTTGGTTGGTTCTTAGTTTTTCAAATTGTCAAGTTGTATCATTAAATTATTTGATTATGTTTTGATTTGAAAATTAAGCATTTAGAGCTGTACATTTTCCTCATTGGGCTAATTTCAATGCATTTCAGATATTTTGTTTTGTTGTGCTTTTATTTTCACTTAGTTTCATGAATTTTTATTTCTTTCTTAATTTCTTGATTTATTTTTAACTCATTTATTGCTAAAAATGAGTTGTTAAATTTTCATAAGTGTGTATATTTAATATATATTTATTTGTTGTTAATTTTCAATTTTAATTAAATGTGGTTAGATAAAAATATGTTGGACTATTTTAATTTTTCTTAATTTACAAAAATACATTTTTTTCCCAAAATGTGAAAAAAAGAAAAAAAAGAAAGAAAAATGAAAAAAAATTTAAAAAATGAAAAAAAATAAACATGAGTTAAAATTGGATCTCAAAAACACTAGGAGCAGCAAAAAAATTTACAAATTCATGTAAATTGAACATCTCAGTTTTGACTAAAAAGTGGGTTAAGCTAGAAATTTAGAGAAAAAAATCACATTAAATAAAAATAAAAGCACAACATGCACAAACATGATACAATGTAGGCAATTTTATAAGGCAAATTTATAGGAATAAGTGACCACATGAAAGACTTAACCTCCCACACATACCTGCACACACACAAAACAAGTAATACAAAAGTTTACATGACAAAGAATAATAAAACTCAAGACTTAAATCAGTAGGATAGAAACATACAAACAAAAACATTGTAAAATTTCAGTGAAACAAACAATGTCCTGTATGATAAAATCAATAAAATTCATAAATCTGTAGCCTAATTAACTAAAATACAAAGAGAGGAGATCCAAATTAACAAAACTAGAGATGAAATCAGAGGGGAGGTGGTCATAAAAAGATACTGAAGAAATCCTGAGAATCCTAAAGGTGTACTTTAAAAATATGTTTACCATCAAACTGGAAAACCTAAAAGAAATGGATAGTTTTCACTATACACACCACCAATCAAATTTAAAATCTAGATCAGCTAAGCAATTAAAATAGACCTAAAACCTGTGTTAAAACAACACAAAAGAATTAGCCCTACCTGATCAGTATGGGGAAATGGCTTAAATATCTACAATACCAAGTTCCCAGTAGAGTGGGAATAGCAGAGTAAGTATCAAGGAATGCTAGACCTGCTTGGTAGACTGGCTTGCAAAATGTGAATATGGGTAGAAGCAATATAGGCCTATTTTTTTTTACAATCTTTCTAAGTTTTATTCAAATTGTTGTGCATATTGTGAACAGTTTTCTAACTTATCTATGTTTTTTTTTTTTTAAAGAATTTTGCTCAGGAAGCCAGGCAGGGAGGTTTACTATGCTCAGGGGCGTAGTATTAAATATTTAAAATTTGGACCTGGGGCTTCTACCACTCAATGACATCTGGTCATTGAGTTCACAGATGAAAGACATACATAGCCTTTATATTTTCAATAAGTCTTAAAAAGCACCAGAGCTAGGCAGCTGCCTACCCTCCATGCTGTTAGAATTTATTTTTCTCACTATGCTTCATCTGTGCTGCTCTTAGCTCCAGTTGGGCAGCCCTTGGGAACATGCTTTCCTCTCTTTTAACCCATGGGCACTTCTTTTCCTCTCCTGAACCTTCTCCTTTACCCCATGGTGGCTTCTCTTTTTCATGGTCTTCTTTCAGGAAGCATCAAAACCTCTGCCCAGCTTCTGTCTGTTGGCATCTTTATTTACATATCACAATTAACTAAGAGTAGGGTCAGTCTGTTAATATGTACATCTAGACCCCCTTCTTTATGGTCAACCAGTTTTGAGGACTCAAATTATTAGAGTACAAATAGCATCAGGTTGACCCACTACAGAGTGGGTCAGGTCTGCTTTAAAACAATAAGAAAACAAGACTCTAAATAGATACATAGCAAATAACAGAATGGAAACAATTGGGAAAATACTCAGCCACAAAATAAATAAATAAATAAATAAATAAACAAATAAATAAATAGCCAGGTCCAGATCAATTCACAGCAGAATTCTATCAATCCTTTAAAGAATACCTATAACCAATTCTTCTTAAATCATTTCAAGTAAAAGAAAGCAACAACAAACAGGAAAGAAACAAACAAAGAAAGAAATAGAAATGAAGAAGTATTTCCAAAGACTGTTTTGTTTTTTAATATTTTATCAATCCATTGTGAATCTAACATCATGCACCCCAATCTTACTCTTCTCCCTGTCCTGCCATATCTGCACTCCACACTTGTCATGTATCACAATGTCACACACACACACACACACACACACACACACACACACACACACACTACCATTTTGCCCGAATAGCTTTCTTTCAAATTTTTTTGCAGTAAATCTACTCAGTACAGGATCCTCATTGGGATTTCTCTCAGATATTCTGTTGTTGCCCTGTGCCTTGGATTTGGAGCATCCTCTTTTATGCTTTCTAGCAGTTCATAAATGGAGTAGATGTTGGGGTGCTGCTACTCAAAGCACTGGTCTGGGTTTCAATATTTGCAGAGTTTCTCAGCCCACCAACTTCCCATACCCACACCACCAGTATGAGCTCACCAGTATGACAAGTCCTGCTACAGCTAGTAAGTTCTTCTTTCCCTGTCTTATGTCCTTGAGACCAGCTATCCTGTGATTACACCACCAAGGCAAGGTCTACAATGCTGTGCAGGTAATTTCAAGGAGACACTCTCCCAAGTGCTGAAACCAGGGCAAGATAGCTCAAACTCTCCTGTTCTCATGCCATTATGTCCAGTTCTTTCACCATGCCCAGCCAAGGTGTAGGAGCAGCTCTTCCATCTGCCTCAGGTGGTAAGGAATGGTGTCATCTCTCCTGTTCCCACACCATTGCACAGTCATGAAAGGCAGGCCCAGGTCTCCTGCTCTAACACCATCAGTGTCAGCTTTCCCAAGATACCAATTCTCATGCTTTCCTGAGTGGCCCAGACAGAGCTCCTGCAACCAGGGCCACCTCCTCTGTTGTTTCTAGTGAGACTTATTGTACAAGGTAGGAGGACATCTTGGGAATGCTCTGCTCACCTGAGAAACATGGCTGCACTCCCAAACTCATTCTATGAAGCTAGTATCATATTAATATGAAAACAAGTAAAGACACAGTAATTAATAACAATTAATAATAATGATAATAATAATAATGATAATAATAGACAACTACCAGATAAGATCTTGATGAACATAGACTCAAAATTGCTCAAAAACAAAAACCCTTGAAAACAGAAAACAAACATTCACAGAAAGATTATTCATTATAACTCAGTTGGCTTTGTCCCTAAAATGCAGGGGTCTTTCAAAATATATGTCAATAAATGTAATAAACCACCTAGTTCAAATCTGAACATGTAAGTACATAAACAAGAATAAGTACAGAAATCAAAAAAAGTAAAAAGGAATCTTCGCCAGTGAAAGTGGTAGAGAGTGGTAGAAAGTGGTAGACATCGGGACGGGTATGGCCCTTATGCCTCACTGGACAACGACAGGAGGACTGGAGCCATTACAATGTCCCCTTTAATTACTGGAGGTCAGGCCTCTATCCCCACCTTGGCAAGATTAGAATCGCCACAGCCCTTCTATACTTGGAGAAGGGAGGAGATGTCAGGGACAGCCCTGCTTATACACTGAAAACCTAAAATCAGTCATAAGCCTAAAATCAGCAATAGGCCGGACATATATGCCTGCTAACACAAAGACTTGGGTCTCTATGGAAAAACACTGAAACAGAGGGCTATAAACTATTGTAAACAGGCAGCTTTTGTTGAAAACTACTAACCTGAGTAGTCATAAACCTTGTAAATAGGCAGCCTTTGGCAGATAGTACTAAATTAGATTATGACAAGGGAATCATAGGAAGAGTCATAGTGATCTGACCCCTAAACCTTCACCCAGATGATACTCTGTTCTGAAAGATATCTGTACTCCCCCTGAACATCTATGTTCCTGTGTCATCCCCTTCCCCACATTCTGCATTTTTGTGTTTATAACCCCTGTGTTAAAAAGTAAAAATTATGATTTGATAAAAAAACAAAAACAAAAAACAAACAAACAAAAAAAATTAACATACAGTGTACCCCTGGTTCTGCTGATTTAGTTCCTGACAATCTATTTTCTTGTTCTCAGCAATACTTTGAATTATAAACGTTATTGTGGTTTGTGTTAGTATGTTGGGTGAAATAATTTTTTATTGATCTTATTTTGAACTTCAAAGTTTATAGTGAGTTGAGGTGTCCTTCTACATGGTTGTAGGTCATATTTGCTTTCATATTGTGAAGTGTTGGTTGGTCTGTTGAATATTTTGAAAAACTGGATTCCTTTTTGAGAATTTCATATATGAACACTAACTTTCCCCCTTCTCTCCTTCCTCCCACTCTTCCCAACCCCCCCCCATACTTTTTGAATGCATTTTATTGTTTGATTATCATTTATATGTGTATGTATATATGTATGCATTTAAAAAAAATTAAAAAATTTAAAAAAAGAAAATGGTAGAGAGGTTATAGTGAGGAAGATAGCAATGTATAAGTAATCTGATAGGAAAAATGGGAAAATGGTGAAATGGAAAAATGAGGACACATGGTTCCACTTAGTGATAAGGAGGGAGATAAATACAGAAGAAGTGGGAGAAAAAGGATGAGGAGGAGGAGGAGGAGGGAGAGGAGGAGGAGGAGGTGGAGGAGGAGGAGGAGATAAAATAGTCATAAGTATAGCACAAAATATTAAAGAATTAAACTATTATCTTCCTACTTTAAAAACATGTATATAAATTTGAATTAGTAAGTAAATATATTTGTTTTATATAAACTAGCAATGTTTCCACCAAGATCCAAATACCATTTAATAAAAACCCCAACACCATTGGGAGAAGCACTATTTTATGTTGCTGTTCAGAATTTTCCAAGAGACTCCCAAAACGTTATAGTCTATTGCTAATGCCCTTGGTTCTGCCTCCACCCTCCAGAGGTAGAAGTAAGTCTCTGTTGCTGAAAAAACCATGCACTCAGACACCAGGTTCAGAATTCTGGATTTGACCTGAAAGCCTTTTCTGAAGGAGGAAAACAATAGTTCTTCCAATAGTTCTACATAGCTGTGACATCTATGAACCATAACAATGATCAGCATGGCACAATAATTCTAAGGATACAGTAGTTGCATGCACACCTTGACACTATAAAATCAACAACGAGTAAATGTTCCTGGTACAAAAAGCTTATCCAACTTCCCAGGCCTAATGAAGTCATTAATCTTGAAAGAGAACCTGCAACACTGGTTTACTAAACAAACATAAATCAAACAACCTCCTAAATATTTGTTTTTATACCAACAGATTGGTGTAATCTTGCCCCTCATCATGGAAACATCTTTTTGAAGCAGCTTAAGACCATTACAGAAAATCACAATCAGTCAACACATAGAGTTATTGATCTCAGTCCCAACTTCACAACTATATTCAGATTATATTCCTATATTACTCTTCATCATCACAGGAAGACAGGAAATAAAGCAGAACAAGAACCTGGAGGCAGTCATAATGTAGAGGCCATAAAATAATGCTGCATACTAGCTTGTTCAGCCTATGGTCTTATAGAACCCAGTGCCACCAGACCAGGCATGGCTCTACCTGCAATGGGCTGAGTCCTCCCACATCAATCACCAATAAAGAAAATGCTCTATAGACTTGCCTACAGACTGATCTTGTGGAGATATTTTTTTTTTTAATTGAGGTTCCATCCTCTCAAATGACTAGCTTTTGTCAAGTTGACATAAAATTATCCAGCACATACTGATGTGTTGTTTGACAGAAATCTCTATTTCCTCATGATAAAACATTTTCTCCCCCAGTTGTTCTTCTTTATTTTAACCTTCTCCCAAATACTCCCCAGTATTATGTCAGTAGCTGCTTTTTGTTTAACTACTATTTTCTTGTGTGTGTGTGTGTGTGTGTGTGTGTGTGTGTGTGTGTGTGGTTTGTTTGTATGTTTGTCTGTTTCTCAGTGTGTTGTATGTGTGTGTATATGCAACCTGCTTGATCCCTTATTGTTTGTGAATTTTTTTATGGTTTCAAGGGTGACCACTCTGAATTGGACAACCAGTAAGGTAGGTCATCCCTGGGATAGGCTAATTTTACTTTTTACAGCAGTTATTAGTTGTCTGTGATTTCTTGTGTAGGAGCAGGATCTTGTGAAAAATTTCTCCTTCCATACATACATATCCATTAATATTGACATTGTTCTAGTTTTATTTCTGCAGTTATTTCTCTTGGATGTTGCATACTTTTTAGTATTCAGACTTTTATGATATTTCTACCTCCCCTTCTGCTCTGTTACCTGAGCTGTAGATGCAAGATCTATGACATAGATTAAAATCTAAAAGCAATTCCATTAAAACAGGAGTAATACAGGGTTTCCCACCAGCCTCACTCCTTTTCAATATAGTGTTCAAAGTACTAGCTGATGCCCATAAGGCAAGAGAAGGAAATTAAAGATCTAAAATAAGGAAATAAATTTAAATTTACAAATGACATAATAGGAAATACAATATACATAGAAAAAATCCCCAAACACCACCAGAAAACGTTGGGAAACAATTACCAAAGTCACCAAATTGGCACAGAACAAAGCCAACTAATAAAAATAAGTACACCTTTTATAAAATAATAATAAATACAGTGGTAAGCAAATAATGGGTCCATTTAGCACAACATCACACACAGTCAAATATCTTGGAAAAAAGTAACAAAGGGAGTAAAAGATCTAGACAGGGAAAATGTCAAAGTTCTGAAGAAATGGAATGAGAGGAAGCTAAAAACAAACAAACAAACAAACAAACAAACAAACAAACAAAGAGAAAAAAACAAAAAAAACCATTGTGGTGGTTTGAATATGGTTGTCTCATGGGAAGTGGCATTATTAATAGATTTGTAATTGCTAGAATAGATATGGCTTTGTAGGAAAAAAATGTGTCACTGTGTAGGTGGGTGTTGAGAGTACCTATGATCAATCTCTGCCTAATATAGAAGAGACACCCTCATCTGGCTACCCGTGGAAGACAATCTACTTTTGGCTCTCTTAGTAACAAGTTGGAGAACTCTCATCTCCATCTTCTGAAACATGTCTATTTGCATACTTCCATGCTTCCTACTATGAACATAATGGACTGAACCTCTGAAATTGTAATCCAGTCCCAATTAATTGTTTGCCTGTAAAAGAGTTATTTTAGTCATAGTGTCTTTCATACCAATGGAAACCCACACTAAGATAGATAACCATGTATTCATAGTTTGGTAAAATTAATACTATAAAAATGACATCCCACCAAAAACATTTCACACTTTAATGTAATCTCAATAAACAGCCTCATCTCATTCACAAAAACAGGTTTAAAAAATTCCCAACTTACATATAAAGTAAGAAAAAAATGAAGGTATCAAACACAATCCTTAGAAAAATGAAGAATACTAGAGGGCTTTCTGTTATGGGTCTTGAAATAGATTATAGGGCCTTTATAACAAAATGAATATAGCATAGGACCAAAGACCAACATGTAGACACAAATATGTGTACTTATAAATACAGGCATCTTTAGATATGAAAAAGTCTTAACAAAGAGGGAAAATACAATGAAGAAAATAGAGCACGTTTAATAAATTGTGCTGAATGTTTACATGTAGAAGATTGAAATGTTATAAATATCTATTATTTTAATACATGGTAAGCTGAGAGAAGGCATGGGGTTATTTTAATTTTCTTGTATCTGTTGAGGCCTGTTTTGTGACCAGTTAATTATTCGGTCAATTTTTCATAAGGTTCCATGAGGTGCTGAGAAGAAGTTGTATTCTTTTGTTTTGGAATGAAATTTTCTATAGATATCTGCTAAATCCATTTGGTTCACAACTTTCCTTAGTTTCACTGTGTCTCTGTTTAATTTCTGTTTTCATGATCTGTCAATTGCTGAGAGTTGGGTGTTGAAGTCTCCCACTGTTATTGTTTGTAGTGCAATGTGTGCTTTGGGCTTTAATAAGGTTTCTTTTGTGAAAATGGGTGCTCTTGTGTTTGGAGCATAGATGTTCAGAATTGAGAGTTCATCTTGGATGACTTTTCCTTTGATAAGTATGAAATGTACTTTCTTATCTTTTTTAGTAGCTTTAAGTTGAAAATTGATTTTATTTATTATTAGAATGGCTACTCCAGCTTGTTTCTTAGGACCATTTGAATAAAAGAAATTGTTTTACAGCTTTTTATTCTGAGGTAGTGTCTGTCTTGTCACTGAGGTGTGTTTCCTGTATGTCGTAAAATGCTGAATCCTCTTTACATATCCAGTTCATTAGTCTATGTCTTTTTATTAGGGAATTGAGTCTATTGATGTTAAAAAATATTAAGAAAAAGTGATTATTACTTCCTGTTATTTTTGTTATTAGAGGTGGAAATATGTTAGTGTGGTTATCTTCTTTTGGATTTGTTGGAAGAAGATTACTGTCTTGCTCTTTCTAGTGTATAATTTCCCTCCTTGTAGTGGAGTTTTTCATCTATTATCTTTTGTAGTGCTGGATTTGTGGAAAGTTATTGTGTAAATATTGGTTTTTCTCATGGAATATCTTGGTTTCTTCATCTATGGTAATTGAGAGTCTTTCTGGGTATAGTAGCATGGGCTGACATTTGTGTTCTCTTTGGGTCTGTATGACATCTCTCTAGGATTTTCTGGCTTTCATTTTCTCTGGTGAGAAGTCTGGTGTAATCCTGATAAGCCTGTATTTATATGTTACTTGACCCTTTTCCCTTACTACATTTAATATTCTTTCTTTGTTTTGTGCATTTGGTGTTTTGGTTATTATATGATAGGAGGTATTCCTTTTCTGGTCTAGTCTATTTGGACTTCTGTAGGCTTCTTGTATGTTTATGGGCATCTCATTCTTTAGATTAGGAATGTTTTCTTCTATAATTTTGTTGAAGATATTTACTTTCCCTTTAAGTTGGGAATCTTCACTTTCCTTCTATACCTATTATAGTTAGGTTTGGTCTTTTTATTGTGTCCTGGATTTCCTGGATGTTTTGGGTTATAAGCTTTTTGCGTTTTACGTTTTCTTTGACAGTTGTATCAGTATTTTCTATGTTATCTTCTGCACCTGAGATTGTCTCTTTTATCTCTTGTATTCTGTTTGTGATTCTTGCATCTATGACTCCTGATCTCTTTCCTAGTTTTTCTATCTCCAGGGTAGTCTTTCTTTGTTCCTTCTTCTATTTTTATGTCCTGGATAGATTTGTTCAATTCCTTCACCTGTTTGGTTGTTTTTTCTTTTTCTTTTTCTTTTTTTTTCTTTTTTTTTGTCATTCTTTAAGGGATTTTTGTGTTTTCCCTTTAAGGGCTTCTACGTTTTTAACTGTGTTGTTCTCAATTTCTTTGAGAGAGTTGTTTATGTCCTTCTTAAAGTCCTCTATAATCATCATGAGAAGTGATTTTAAATCTGAATCTTGCTTTTCTGGTGTGATGGGTTATCTGGGACTTGGTATGGTGGGAAAACTGTATTCTGATGATGCCAAGTAACCTTGATTGCTAATGCTTATGTTCTTATACTTGCCTTTTGCCATCTGGTTATCTTTAGTGCTGCCTGCAGTCACTGTCTCTGACTGGAGACTCTCTATCATGCTATCCTGTTTGTGTAAGAACTCCTCAGAGTCCAGGTGTCTCTGTGATCCTGTGATCCTGAGATCCTTGGTGTAAGAGCTCCTGGGATTCAGACTGCCTCTGAGATCCAGAAATCCTGGTGTGACCAATCTTCTGAGATCTGGTGATCCTATGATCTATGTCCCTGAACATGTTAGAGCTCCTGGTAGTCCTGTCCCCTCTGGATTTTTTCAAATTTGGGGCAGAGCTGACGCTCAAGATCTGCTCAGTGCTCAAGCTCAGACTGGAATGAATCAGTGTTCCTGGGTCACCGTGGGTCCCAGTTACTCCTTGTTCGGGGTGGGTGTTGCTTCCTCCTTACCTAAGATCCTAAGACCCAAGGTTTAGAGTTCCTCAGAGTCCAGCCTCCTCTGGGTTTTGTGGGATTATGTGCGGATCTGAAGCTCAAGATCTGCTTAATGCTCAGGTGCAGACTGGAAGGATCCAGTCACACATTTAGTATTTAAGGAGCAAATTTTAATACCATTCTACTCTCAGAGAAAGAGATTCAGAAAAATATTTTATCACAACTAACTTCCATTAAAGTAAGTATTTAAAAATGTAATTGTACAATCAAAATTTCCTGATACTGGAAAATGAAACCACAGAAGATATTAGAATATGGAAAATACCCTTTGCTCTTTGACTGACAGAATTAATACTGTAAAAATGTCTATCTATCTAAATTAATTTACAGAATTAATTCAATAACTATCCAAAATTGGCATATCATATTTCTCACATTTAGTAGAAAACAATATGAGTATTTTCTCAAATTATACTATAAATACAGACATCATTATATACAAACTCATGAACTAAAGTGATAGAATAGAGGAACCAGAAATAAAATATCTACTTAAATTTTACAAAGTAACAATGTGCTTGCAGTGGAAATAACTTATTCAACAATTGCTGCTTGCCAATCTGGATCTGTACTTACAGAAGATGAAATTTGTCTTATATCTTTCACCTTGTATAAAAATAAACTCAAAATGGATCAAAAAGACTTAAACCCCAAAATAGAGAACTATTTAGAAGAAACTCATGAGCCACCATGATCAAGTATGCTTCCTCCTAGGGATACAGCGATGGATGGTTCAATATACAAAAATCCATCAATGTAATCCACTATATGGTAAACAAAGTAAAAAATCTCACATGATTGTCTCATTGGATTCAGAGGAAGCCTTTGACAAAATTCAAAACCCATTCATGTTAAAAGTATTGGAGAGATCAGGAATTTAAGGTGCATACCTAAATATAATAAAAGCAATATACAGCAAACCAATAGCCAACATCAAACTAAATGGGGAGAAACTCAAAGCAATTCCATTAAAATCAGGGACAAGACAAGTCTGCCCTCTCTTTCCTTACCTATTCAATAAAGTATCCAAAGTTCTAGCCAAAGCAATTAGACAACAAAAAAAGATCAAAGGGATACAAACTGGAAGGGAAGAAGTCAAGATATCAGTATTTGCAGATGGTACTATAGTATACATAAGCAACCTGAAAAATTCTACCAGAGAGCTCCCATAGCTGATAAACAACTTCAACAAAGTTGCTAGATATAAAATTAACTCAATCAAATTAGTAGCCTTCCTCTACTCAAGGGATAAAAGGAATGAGAAAGAAATTAGGGAAATGACGCCCTTCATAATAGTCCCAAATAATATAAAATATCTTGGTGTGACTCTAACCAAGCAAGTGAAAGATGTGTATGACAATAACTTTAAATCCCTGAAGAAAGAAATTGAAGATCTTAGAAGATGGAAAGATCTCCCATGCTCATGGATTGGGAAGAATTAATATAGTAAAAATGGCCATCTTCCCAAAAGCAATCTACAGATTCAATACAATCCCTATCACCATTTGGACTCAATTCTTCAAAGAGTTAAAAAGCAATTCTCAAATTCATTTGGAATAACAAAAAACATAGGATAGCAAAAACTATTCTCAACAATTAAAAAAAAAAACTTCTGGGGGAAATCACCATCCCTGACCTCAAGCTGTATTACCTCGCAATAGTGATCAATACTCAATGGTATTGGTACAGAGACAGGCAGAAAGATAAATGGAATATGTTTGAAGACTCAGAAATGAACCCACACACTTATGATCTCATGTCAAAGAAGCTGAAACCATCTAGTATGAAGAAAACAGCATTTATAACAAATGGTACTGGTTCAACTGGAGGTCTGCATGTAGAAGAATGCAAACTGATCCATACCTATCTACCTATCTCCTTGCACAAAGCTCAAGTCCAAGTGGATCCTGCACATAAAACCAGATACACTGAATCTAATAGAGGAGAAAGTGTGGAAGAGCCTCAAATACATGGGCAAACGGGAAAACTTTCGGAACAGAACACCAATGGCTTATGCTTTAAGAGCAACAATCAACAAATGGGACCTCTTAAAATTAAAAACTTCTGTAAAGGAAAGGACACTATCAGTAGGACAAAATGGCAACCCAGATTAGGAAAAGAGCGTTACCAACCCTACATTCTATAGAGGGCTAATATCCAAAATATATAAAGAACTCAAGAAGGTAGACTTCAGAGAACCAAATAATGCTATTAAAAAGTGTAGTATAGAGCTAAATAGTGAGTTCTCAACTGAAGAATTTCGACTGGCTGAGAAATACTTAGAGAAATGTTTAACATCCTTAGTCATGAAGGAAATGCAAATCAAAACTGTTAACATTTTCTCTAAGTCCCACCTCACAGTTACCTGGCAACAGTCAGATAGGCCTGACCCACTATAAAAGGGGCTGCTTGCCCTCTCCTCCCTCTCTTGCTCTCTTGTTCTCTTGGCCTCTTGCCTCCTTGCTCCCACTTTGTCCCCTTACCCCTCCTTCCAAATTCTCTGCCGCCCTCTCTTTATGTGCTCATGGGTGGCCTCTACTCTCCTACTTCTCTACTCTGTCTGCCTTTCTCTGTCTCTACTTCCTACCCTCTTTACTCCCCTCCCCATGCCCTGAATAAACTATTATATATTATACCATCATGTGGCTGATTTCTCATGGGGAAGGGATGCCTTGGCATAGGCCCTCTGAGACATTCCCCCCCAGCTGTAATAATTCACCACACATTTACCAAAACATATCTCCCTTCTCTTTATCTTTTTATAAACACATGAAAAACAACCTTGAGATTCAACCTCATACCAGTCAAAATGGCTAAGATCAAAAACTCAGGTGTCAGCGATGTTGGCAAAGATGTGGAGAAAGAAGAACACTGCTACATTGTTGGTGGGATTGCAAGCTAGCCAAACCACTTTGGAAATCAGTCTGATGATTCCTGAAAAAACTGGAAATAGTTCTTCTTGAAGACCCAGCTATACTACTCCTGGGCATATACCCAACTTATAACAAGGACACATGCTCCACTGTGTTCTTACCAGCCTTATTTATAATAGCCAGAAGCTGGAAACAACCCAGATGTTCCTCAACAGAAGAATGGATGCAGAAAATGTAATATCTATCTATCTATCTATCTATCTATCTATCTATCTATCTATCTACACACACACACACACACACACACACACACACACACACAGTGGAGTACTACACAGTGATTACAAACAATAACTTTATGAAATACTCAGGAAAATGAATGGAACTAGAAAATATCATCCTGAGTGAGGTACTCAGGCACAAAAGAACACACATGGTATGTACTCACTAATAATTGGATACTAGCCCAAAAGCTCACAATGCCTATGATAAAACCTATAGACCATATGGAGAATAGAAAGAAGGAAGACAAAGGGGTGGATTTTTCAGACCTGCACTGAGAGAGGAAGAGAATGATTGTGGGAGGTGGAAGTAGAGGGGAACATGGGAGGGAGGGAGAAAGGAGAAGGAGGAGGAGGAAAAGGAGGAAATAAGGGTGATAGTATCAGAAACTGAAGGAGATGTGAGAGAGATAAAGAGGGTCAAGAAATCAAATAAAAACAGGTAGTAGGGAGGATGAAGAACTGGGGATAGCCACTGGAGAGTCCCAGACACCAGAGAAACATGAGGCTCCCAGGATCCAATGGGATTGACTTTAGCCATAATGCACAGAGAAGGGGGAGATAGAGCCTATGGAGACTACTTCCAGTAGATAGGCATGGCTCCTGGTAGAGGGATGGGGCCACTGACCCATCTCAAAGTTTTTTAACCCAAAAATGTTCCTGTCCAAAGGAAAAACAGGGACAAAATATAGAACAGAGACTGAAGGAAGGGCAATCAGAAGCATCCCCACCTGGAGATACATCATATCTATAGACACCAAACCTAACCCTGTTGGTGTGGTCAAGAGGCACTTGTGGACAAGAACCAAGTGTGGCAGTTCCTAGGGAAGTACAGCCAGCAACTGACCAATGCAGAGGTGAATATTTGGAGCCAACCATCAGGCTGAACTCAGGAAACCTGGTGGAGGAGTTGGCAGAAGGACTAGATTAGCAGAGGTGGATTGCATCCTCATTGGAAGAACAACACAGGCTGGCCTGACCATCCAGTTCTCCAAGACATTAGACCACAAATCAAGGAGTGTACCTAAAGGGATCTTTGGCTCCAGATATATATGTAGCAGAGGATAGCCTTGCCAGACAGCAATGAGAGGGGTGGTCCTTGGTCCCAGGGAGGTTTGATGCCCCACCATAGGAGGATGCTGGAATAGTGGGGCAGGAGAGTGTGGGAGGGGGGCTGGCAGAAGGACTGGAGGAGTAGAGGGGGTATGATTGCAACTCCATTGGAAAAGCAACATAGGTTGGCCTGGCCACTCAGTTCTCCCAAAATCTAAACCACCAACCTAAGAGTGTACCTGGTGGGATCCATGGCTCTAGATACATTTGTAGCAGAGGATGGCTTTCTCCTACAGCAATGGAAGGGGAGACCCTTGGTAGTCCCAGGAATGCTGATGCCCCAGAGTAGGAGGATGCTGGAGCAGTAGGGTGAGAGAGTGTGGGTGTGTGTGGGAGCACTCTCAAAAAGGCAAAAGAGAGGGGGAGGGCAGATATGGAATGGGGTGGGTGGAGGGGGTAACTGGAAAGTGAGATGACATTTGAGATGTAAATGAATGTAATGGTTAATGAAATAATTGAAACGGACAAGAAATTTTTATATAGAATACCAACAGCACAGGGGCTAACCTTAAATATTGGTAGATGTATAGCTGAAAACAAAAAGTATCTGTGCAACAAAGGAAAGACACAGTAGAGCAAACACCTCACACAATGGGAAAAAAATCTTTGCCAGCTACAATTTAGAAGGGGCTAACTCTCAAGAGTTTACAATGATTTGAAGGCATTAAGTAACACTGAAATCAAACTGTCAGTTAACAAGTAAGCAAATGAGATGCATAGAGAGTTTTGAGAAACAGAAACACGAATTGCTAATATCCATTTCTTAAAGTGTTCAGTATCCCTAGTCATTGGAAAATTCAATATAAAACTGCTTTGAGATTTTACCTCACCCACTCAGAATGGCTGACATTGAATTTTGGACAATGTGACAATGAATTTTGGAGAGAATATGGAGAGAAGCAAATTCTTATAGTTGAGTACACAAATTCATTAAGGTATTGTGGCAATCAATTAAGAGATTTTAAAAAAAAGAGAAAAAGGAAAAAAGAAAAATAGAACAACAATATGATACAGATATTTTATTTCTGGGCAAATGCTCAGAGAACTTCATAACATACTATAGAAATATTTACATTCCATGTTTATTACACCTTCATTCTGTATAGAAAAATACTGGAATCAACATAGGTGTACATCAATACATAAATGGAATGGGAAAATTTCATAAACATACACAATCACATGCACACGTGTGCATGCACACACATACAAGCGCATGAGAGTGCATGCATGCACGCATGCGCACGTGAACACACACACACACACACACACACACACACACACACACACACACACA
>JANHMN010000209.1:0-28486 GCA_030674055.1 Rhabdomys pumilio
AGAATCATATATACTTTTCTGTGTTTGAAATCAATGAAATAAATCAAAAGAAGGATCACTAGGAACTAGAGCATAATGAGTGAGGAAGGTAGAAAAATGGTTAGACCTTATCAGTCCACAGTGTATCTATGTATAGAAATATCATGGCTAGCAGCATTAATTTGTTCAGTTGATATACATTTAATGAATATTAGAAGACTCTTTGACAAACCTTTAGTCTGTCTCTACTGAGTTCTCTGGTTTTGTCTCTTCTCTTCTCTCTCTCTCTCTCTCTCTCTCTCTCTCTCTCTCTCTCTTTCTCTCACCACACACACACACACACACACACACACACACACACCTTGCAGAACTCAGTTTAAGACAGAGTAAATCCCAATCCTGGATATATAACTCCTATCACCATCTTATCACACAGACTGATGTGAGTAGTAATCTATCATGTCACTGAACCAAAAGTCTTCCATCCTGTGCTCAGTGCTTTCCAGCTGCCAGTCCCCACACTCCTCGCTGTTCACCTTCTTGGAGTTAGACTTGAGCCACTTTTCTTCCACTGTTGACAAGACTCCTTTGGCTTTTTTCACATCTCCCTCATTCGTTCACCTTACCAGATCTAGTAAGCATTTTATATAAGTTTTTCTTTAACAACCTGGAACTAAATAACTGCTAAATAACTGGACAAAAACTGCTAAAGTTGCAAAGCCCCATTATATCACAGTGTCTTGGGGGTGTAGAAAGAGTCTCTCTCACTCCTTCAGCCAGGCTGTTCTTGAAATTGTGCTCCTTCTGGCTCAGATTTCAAAATGATCGAACTGTTGGCCTAGGCTACCACCTGGCTCTGTGAGACTGTCAGAAGTCATGAAACTTTTGCATTATGCAAATCATTCAGAAACGTGTACATCCTGGCACACAATCATCTATCGAATCCAGTGTTACAGGCTGAAACAAAGAGTGCCCACATGGAATCTATACTAATAAATCATGTGGAATCTGGGCATATCTGCTCTCTATGAACCTGGAACCTATAAGAAAAGTGCACTTTACTTTCCCAAGTATAGTTGGTTGGTTTGGACTTGTTTTATTTTGTTTCAAGTCTTTCATTAAAAATATCATACATTATCACATCTTCAAAAAGTAATCAGGAAAGATGTAATACCACACACACATACATACACACACACACACACACACACACACACACACACACACACACACGTTTCTTTTAATGTCTTGAGAACTTTATTAAATGTAAGAGTGGTTTGGAAATGGACCACAAAATAAACTGTTTGCTTGCTTCTTGAAAAGGTGTCAGGAGCTAAACCCTGTAAATCCTTCCTGGAGAGAAACTGTCTCCCAAGAGTGCTGTCACTCCTAGGTTCACAGGCGAGACCACTACTATTACTCCAATAACTGCCCCCTAAAAAGACCTGCCAGGAGCTCACAGAGCACAGAAACTGTGGATCAGTCTGGGACAGAATACTTTTAGTCTCCATCTGTACCCTGGAGCTAACCCTGTGCCACAGCTCTGCACACTCAAATTTAGTCTGGAGCGAACTGGTCTCCCAGGAGTGGTGACACACTTAATAAGACAGTTCTCTGCACCCAATTACTGCACAGAGTAACCTGGTCTCCCAAGAGTACCAACATACCTAAGATCACAGACTCACGGGCTCACAGGGGGGACAAGCTCCCTTCAGAGCCAAAAATACCAACTAACACCAGTGATAACCAGATTGCAAGAGGCAAGCAACAGAAACCAGAACCCAGTTCTTCCACCACAGCAAGCACTGAATATTCCAAAACACTGGGAAAGCAAGATTCAGATTTAAAATCATATCTCATGATGTTGATAGAGGACTTTAAGAAGGACATAAATAACTCTCTTAAAGAAATATGGGAAAACACAAGTAAACAGGTAGAAACCCTCAAATAGGAAACACAAAAATCCCTTAAAGAAATATAGAAAAACGGAGCCAAACAGGTAAAGAAATTGAACAAAACCATGCAGGATGTAAAAATGGAAATCGAAACAATAAAAAATTACAAATGGAGAAAATCCTGGAGATAGAACCCAAGGAAATAGATCAAAAGTCATAAATGCAAGCATCACCAACAGAATACAAGAGATGAAAAAGAGAATCTCAGGTGCAAAAGATACCATATAAAACATTGACACAACTGTCAGAGAAAATGTAAAGTGTAAAAAGCTCCTAACCCAAAACATCCAGGAAAACCAGGACACGATGAGAAGACCAACACTAAGGATAATAGGTATAGATGAGAGTGAAAATTCCCAACTTAAAGAGCCAGTAGATATCTTCAACAAAATTATAGAGGAAAACTTCCCTAACCTAAAGAAAGAGATGCCCAAAAACATACAAGAAGCCTACAGAACTCCAAATAGATTGGATCAGAAAAGAAATTCCTCCCATCACATAATAATCAAAACACCTAGTCAGGCAGTGGTGGCACACACATTTTTAACCCTAGCACTTGGGAGGCAGAGGCAGGAGGATTTATGAGTTTAAGGCTAGTCTGGTTTACAGAGTGATTTCCAGAACAGGCTACACAGAGAAACCTTGTCTCAAAAAGCAGAAACAAAACAACACAAAACAAAACAAAAACACCCAATGCACAAAACAAAAAAAAAAAAAAGAAAAAGAAAAAAGAAAGAAAAAAGCAGTAATAGAAAGGGGTCAAGTAACATATAAAGGCAGATCTGTCAGAATTACACAAGACTTCTCAACAGAGACTCTAAAAACCAGATCCTGGACAGATGTCATACAGATCCTACAATGACACACATGCCAGCCCAGGCTACTATACCCAGGAAAACTCTCACTTACCATAGATGGGGAAACCAAAATATTCCATGACAAAACCAAATTTACACAGTATCTTTTCACAAATTCAGATCTACAAAGCATAATATAGGAAAACTCCAACAAAAGGAGGGGAATTACACCCTAGAAAAAGCAAGAAAAAATTTTCTTTCAAACCCTAAAGAAGATAGCCATACAAACATAATTTCACTTTAACAACAGAAATAAAAGAAAATAAAAATCAATGGTTCTTAATAACTCTTAACATCAATGGACTTAATTACCCAATACACAGACATAGACTAACAGACTGGATACATAAAAAGGACCCATAATTTGACTGCATACAAGAAACACACCTCAGTGTCAAAAACAGATACTACCTCAGAGTAAGAGGCTAGAAAACAATTTTCCAAGCAAATGGTCCCAAGAAACAAGCTGAAGTAGCCATTCTAATACCAAACTTTCAACCAAAAATTATCAAAAAAGATAAGGAAGGTCACTTCATACTCATCAAAGAAAAAAGTTTACCAAAATGAACTCTCAATTCTGAACACCTGTGCTCCAAATGCAAGAGCACTTACATTCATAAAATAAACTTTACTAAACTCAAAGTACACATTGTACCTCACATAATAATAGTTGAGGATTTCAACACCACACTCTCATCAATGGAATGATCATGGAAACAGAAATTAAACAGAGATACAGTGAAACTAACTAAAGTAACCAAATGGATTTAACATATATCTATAGAACATTTCATCCTACAACAAAAGAATATACCTTCTTGTCAGCATCTCATGGTACCTTCTCCAAAACTGGCCATGTAATCATTCACAAAACAGGCCTCAATAGATACAAGAAGATTGAAATAATCCCATACATTCTATCAGATCACCATGGACTAAGACTGGTCTTCAATAGCAACAAAAACAACAGCCTACATACACATGAAAGCAGAACAACATACTACTCAATGATAACTTGGTCAAGGAAGAAATAAAGAAAAAAATTAAAGACTTTTTATAATTTAGTGAAAAATGAAGGCACAACATACCCAAACTTATGAGACACAATGAAAGCAGTGATAACAGAAAAACTCATAGCGCTAAGTGCCACCAAAAAAAAAAAAAAAAAATTCATACAATGGCAGCTTGCCAGCACATCTGCACATCTGAAAACTCTAGAACAAAAAGAAGCAAATGTATCCAAGAATAGATGGCAGGAAATAATCAAACCCAGGGCTGAAATCAACTAAGTAGAAACAAAAAGAACTATACAAAGAATCAACAAAACTGGTTCTTTGAGAAATTCAACAAGAGAGATAAACCTCTGTGCCAGACTAGCAAGAAGGCACAGAGACAGTATCTAAATTAACAAAGTCAGTAATGAAAAGGGAGACATAACAACAAAGAAACAAGGAATTTCAAAAAGCTCCATCAGATTCTACTACAAATGCTTATACTCAACAAAAATGGAAAATCTGGGTGAAAGCAACAATTTTCTAGGCAGATACCAGCTACCAAACTTTAAATCAGGATCAGGTAAACTATCTAAACACTGCCAACACCCCTAAAGAAATAGAAGCAGTCATTAAAACACACACAAAAAAACCCAGGAACAGATGGTTATAGTGCAGAATTCTATCAGACAGACCTTGAAAGAAGATCTAATACCAATAGTTTGAATAGCTTCAAATTATTCCACAAAATAGAAGCAGAAGAAACACTAACCAATTTGTTTTATGAAGCCACAATTACCCTTATACCTAAAACCACACAAAGACTCAACAAAGAAAGAGAACTTTAGGCCATTTTCTATTATGAATATCAATGCAAAAATACTCAACAAAATTCTCACAAATCTAATTCAAATACACATCGAAATGACCATTCACCATGATCAAGTAGGCTTCATCCCAGGGATTCAGAGATGGTTTAATATACAGAAATCCATCAATGTAACCCACTACATAAACATACTCAAAGGAGAAAAACCACATGGTCATCTCATTAGATACTTACTTAAAAAGCATTTTTAAATTCAATACCCCTTCATGTTAAAAGTCTTGGAAAGATCAGGAATTCAAGGTCCATATGTAAACATAGTAAAAGCAATATACAACAAACCAATAGACAACATCGAACTAAATGGAGAGAAACTTGAAACAATCCCAATAAAGTCAGGGACTAGATGGGGCTGCCCATTCTCTCCCTATCTATTCAATATAGCACTCAGTGTCATAGTCAGAGCAATTAGATAACAAAAGAAGGTCAAAGAAATGCAAATGGGAAAGTAAGAAGTCTAAATATCACTATTTGTAGATAATATGATAGTATACTTAAGTAAGCTGAAAAATTCCACCAGAGAACTCCTAAATCTGATAAACAATTTCAGCAAAGAGGCTAGATATAAAATTAACTCAAACAAATCAGTAGCTTTTCTCTGCTCAAAGGGTCACCAGGCTGAGAAATAAATTAGAGAAACTACACCCTTCACAATAGTCACAAATAATATAAAATATCTTAGTGTGAATCTAACCAAGTAAGTGAAAGACCTGTATGACAAGAACTTCAAGTCTATGAAGAAAGAAATTATAGAAGATCTCAGAAGATGGAAAGATCTCCCATGCTCATGAGTTGGTGTTGGGCCATGGAAGGGTATCCTGGTTCTTGGGCTGTGGGTTCAGCCATGTCCCCGGAACCCAGGCTCCTGACATGAGGCCTAATCTCCGGTTCCACCTTTACCATTCAGTCACAGTACACAAGTGGTCCTGATAAACAGCCCCCAGGCCCTTGAGAGATTTACATACTAATGAGGTACCTGAAGGTCAGAGGGTGGAGCCGACTAAACATTCCTCCCCAGCCCCTCCCTCCTTTTCCCCTCTCCCCTTTTTCACTCAGGCATGGCCTGGGTTTTTGTGGGGTATGAATCCAGATCCATCCACCATCCGCCATGCCAATAAACCGGTTTTGGAAACCCAAGGACTTCCTCGTGTGTTGGGGCCGTGCTGTAAGGAACAGTGAGGAACAGTGAGGAACAGTGGAGAGGCTTCTAGTTAATGAGCAGCCGGTCCTAACTTCCAGCTGGAGGAACCCAGATTGTTCCCAGCCAACTACTCACAACATGGCAGGAGGAACCCTGGGTTCCCCAGCCATATTTTCCCACAAGTTGGCAGGATTAATATAGTGAAAAAGACCATCTTACTGAAAGCAAACTACAGATTCAATGCAATCCCCATCAAAATTCCAATTCAATTCTTCATAGAGTAGAAAGAGTTATTTACAAATTCATTTGAAACAACCAAAGGCACAGAGGAGCAAAACCTATTCTCAACAGTAAAAGAGCTTCTGAGGGAATCACCATCCTTGACCTCAAGCTGTATTACAGAGCAATAGTGATAAAAACCTGTGTGGTATTGGTACTGTGACAGGCAGGCAGATTAATGGAAAAAAATTGAAGACCCAGAAATGAATCCACATACCTATGGTCTCTTGATTTTAGACAAAGGAGCTAAAACCATCCAGTGGAAAAAGGACAGCATTTTCAACAAATGGTTCCAGTTCAACTGGAGGTGAGCATGTAGGTTAATGCAAATTGATCCATATTTATGTCCTCATCAAAAACTCAAGTCCAAGTGGATCAAGGAACTTCACATAAAACCAGATACGCTGAATCTAATAGAAGAGAAAGTGGGGAAGAGCCTCGAACACATGGGCACAGGGGAGAAGTTCCTAAACACAATACCAAAGGCTTATCCTCTAAGATCAGTAATTTACAAATGGGACCTCATAAAATTGCAAAGCTTCTGTAAAGCAAAGGACACTGTCAATAGAACAAAACAGCAACCAACAAATTGGGAAAAGATATTTACCAATCCTACATCCAATAGAGGGCTAATAGCCAAAATATTAAAAGAAGTCAAGAAGTTAGATTCCAGAGAACCAAACAATCCTATTAAAAATTATATACAGAGCTAAACAGAGAATTCTTAACTTTGAAATATCGAATGGCTGAGAAGCACCTAAAGAAATGTTCAACATCCTTAGTTATCTGGGAAATATAAATCAAACCAACCCTGAGATTCCACCTCACAACAGTCAGAATTGCTAAGATCAAAAATTCAGGTAACATCAAATGCTGGCATATACCCAGAAGATGCTCCAACATATAAAAAGAACACATGCTCTTAGCAGTCTTATTTATAATAGCCAGAAGTTGAAAGAATTCAGATGTCCTTCAACAGAGGAATAAATACAGAAAATATGGTACATTTACACAATGGAATATTACTTATCTATTAAAAACAATGAATTCATGAAATTCTTGGGCAAATGGATGGAACAAGACAGAGTCTTCCTGAGTAAGGTAACCCAGTCACAAAAGAACACACATGGCATGCACTCACTGATAAGTGTAGATATTAGCCCAAAAGCTCAGAATACCCAAGATACAATTCACAGATCATATGAAGCTCAAGAAGTTGGAAGATCAAAATGTGGATGCTTCAGTTCTTCTTATAAGGGAGAACAAAAAGAGGCAGAGGGTGGGAGGGACTTGGGAGGAATAAAGGAGGGAAAAGGGGAAAAGGGAGACAGAATCGGGTATGGGAGGAGACTGGGATGATATACAGAGAGTCAGAAATTTATACAGAGGTGTGTAGCCATAGAGGATGGGAAACTGTGGTAGTCACCAGCAGGTCCCAGATGCCAGGAAAGCAAGAGGTTCCCAGGTCCCAGCAGGGAGGAGATTGTTAAAATGGCCAACAAAGGGGAGGGAGAATCTGTAGAGACCATATCCAGAGGTTAGGCATGGTCCCCGTTTGGGGGATGGGGCCACACACTCTTCTCCAAAATTTTAACCTAGAATAGTTCCTGTTTAAATGAAGTAGGAGGACAAAGAGTGGATAAGAGACTGAAGGAAAGATCATCCAGAGACTGCCTCACCAGGGGATCCATCCCATATTCAGACACCAAACCCAGACACTACTGCAGATGTCAGGAATTGCTTGATGACAGGAGCCTGTTAACCCTGTCTCTGAGAGGCTCTTCCAGAGCCTGGCAAATATAGAGATAGATGCTCTCAGCAAACCATTGGACTGAGCACAGAGACCACAAAGGTGGAGTTAGAGAAAGGACTGAAGGAGCTGAAGGGGTTTGCAACCCACAGGAAGAACAATATCAACCAACCAGGCACTCCCATCCCCCAGAGCTCCCAGGGATTAAACCACCAACCAGGGAGTACACGTGGAGGGACCCATAGCTCCAGCTGCACATGTAGCAAAGAATGGCCTTATCTGGCATCAATGAGAGGAGAGGCCCTTGGTCCTGGGAAGGCTTGATGACCCAGTGTACGGGAATGCCAGGGTGGTGAGGCATAAGTGGGTGGGTAGGGTAGCACCCTCATAAAGGCAGAAGGAGGGGATAGGATAGGGGGTTTGCAGAAGGGAAACCAGGAAAGGAGATAACATTTGAAATGTAAATAAATAAAATATCCAATAAAACTACAAGAAAGAAAAAGTATCAGAATGATCCTCAGGGAACTTTCCATGAATGCATTTCTAACAACAATTCTTTATTTTATTTCACTATTATTTTTGATAAATAAATTTCTAAAAGAAAGTCTTTATTGTATTTCACTATTATTTTTGATACATAAATTTATTGCTTTCAAAAAGGTCCCAAGGAAGCAGAAGAAAATGAGTGGTAGTGAATAACAATTGGTCATTGCTGGGAAAAAATATAGCAGACAATTTTTATGAAACTAAAATAAAAATTAAAGTGTACTCTATATCAAGGGCCACAGTGTTAATGGACTTTGGAACATGATTTGTAGGGAGCCATGAGGTGCTGTGTCCTCATCAGCATGAGCTCATCTGGGGGTCTGCTTCTCAGAGAGCAGTCCTGCAGTATGGAAGACAAAACGTGTCCCTTAAAGCCTTTGTTTGGAAGGAATCCAACAGTGAGTGCTCTGTCAGATTTGCTCTTTGTCAGACAGGTGAGATAAGGTAGCATTGGTCTTATGAACACCTCCAAGCTGATGTCAGTGACCCCAGGAGAAGTCAGGATCTGCTGCTCCTTAGAAGAAGCTTGGGTCCTCATAAGCTAAATAATGCAATTAGCAATGGAAAATGTTGGCACATTTTGCTGTCCTTCAACTTTATTTAACAAGCCATGATTCATCTGCCCTGGTATTCTTTCGGCTTCATTGTGTAGCATTTGCTTCTGCTTTCTGGGGCAGTTGTGATAGGGCACATACCATTGGGAGTCAGGAAATGAAAGTTATAGCTTCCATTTACAATTATAGCTTTCAAAAACAATTATTGAGATGGTGACTACATCCATACTAACGCTGGACCTTGCCTCATGCATACTAGGCAAGTGCTCTACCACTGAGCCACCTCAGTCCTGTAAACCTGCCATGTGGTTTTGCCACTAGGATGTTTTTAGTGCTGGAATCCAAGCCAAAGCGTTGAATACTGTAAGCAAGTGCTCTACCATTGCTCAATAAGGACTGAGGACAAACTTCTGGACAGTTTCTATCTTGGTGTTCTAGGAACGTACCAAGCCAGAAATCCTTTATCAATTCCTGTCTTTTTTCCACTGGATGGTTTTAGCTCCTTTGTCAAAGATCAAGTGACCATAGGTGTGTGGGTTCATTTCTGGATCTTCAATTCTATTCCATTGATCTTCCTGCCTGTCTCTGTACTAATACCATGCAGTTTTTATCACTATTGCTCTGTGGTACAGCTTGAGGACAGGGATGGTGATTCCCCCAGAATTTCTTTTATTGTTGAGAATAGTTCTCGCTATCCTGGGTTTTTTGTTATTCCAAATGAATTTGCAAATTGCTCTTTCTATCTCTATGAAGAATTGATTTGGAATTTTGATAGGGATTGCATTGAACCTGTAGATTGCTTTTGGCAAGATGGCCATTTTTACTAAATTAATCCTGCCAATCCAGGGGCATGGGAGATCTTTCCATCTTCTGAGATCTTCTTCAGTTTCTTTCTTCAGAGACTTGAAGTTCTTGTCATACAGATCTTTCACTTGCTTGGTTAGATTCACTCCAAGATATTTTATATTATTTGTGACTACTTGTGAAGGGTTTCATTTTCCTACTTTCTTTCTCAGCCTGTTTATCTTTTGAGTAGAGGAAGGCTACTGATTTGATTGAGTTAATTTTATATCCGTCTACTTTGCTGAAGTTGTTTATCAGCTTTAGGAGTTCTCTGGTGGAACTTTTATGGTCACTTAAGTATACTATCATATCATCTGCAAATAGTGAAATTTTGACTTCTTTCTTTCCTATTTGTATCTCTTTGACTTCCTTTTGTTGTCTAATTGCTCTGGCTAGGATCTCCAGTCCTATATTGAATAGGTAGGGAGAGTGCGGGCAGCCTTGTCTATTCCCTGATCTTAGTGGGATTGCTTCAAGTTTCTCTTTTTTACTTTGATGTTGGCTACTGGCTTGCTGTATATTGCTTTTACTATGTTTAGGTATGGTCCTTTAATTCCTGATCTTTCCAAGACTTTTAACATGAAGGATGTTGAATTTTGTCAAATGCTTTCTCAGCATCTAGTGAGATGATAATGTGTTTTTTTTTTTCTTTGAGTTTGTTTATATCCTGGATTACATTGATGAATTTCCAAATATTGAACCATCCCTGCATTCCTGGGATAAGGCCTACTTGATCATGATGGATGATTGTTTTGATGTGTTCTTGGATTCTGTTTGTGAGAATTTTATTGAGTATTTTTGCATCAATATTCATAAGGGAAATTGGTCTGAAATTCTCTTTCTTTGTTAGGTCTTTGTGAAGTTTAGGTATGAGTGTAATTGTAGCTTCAGAGAATGAATTGAGTATTGTTCCTTCTGTTTCTATTTTATGGAATAGTTTGAAGAGAATTGGTGTTAGGTCTTCCTTGAAGGTCTGATAGAATTCTGCACTAAAACCATCTTGTCCCAGACTTTTTTAGTGGGGAGACTTTTAATGACTGCTTCTATTTTTTTAGGGTTAATGGGACTGTTTAGATAGTTTATCTGCTCCTGATTTAATTTTGGTACCTGGTATCTCTCTAGAAAATTGTCCATTTCACCCAGATTTTTTTGTTGAGTGTAGGCCTTTGTAATAGGATCTGATGATTATTTTAATTTCCCCCATTTCTGTTGTTACGACTCGATTCCCTTTTCAGTTCTGATTTTATTAATTAGGATACTGTCTCTGTGCTCTTTGGTTAGTCTGGCTAAGGGTTTAATCTGTCTTGTTGATTTTCTCAAAGAACCAGCTCCTGGTTTTGTTGATATTTTGTATAGTTCTTTCTGTTTCTACTTGGTTGACTTCAGCCCTGAGTTGATTATTTCCTGCCCTCTACTCCTCTTGGGTGTATTTGCTTCTTTTTGTTCTAACGATTTCAGGTGTGTTGTCAAGTTGTTAGTGTATACTTTCTCCAGTTTCTTTTTGTAGGCTCTTAGAGCTATGAGTTTTCCTCTTAATACTGCTTTCATGGAGTCCCACAAGTTTTGGTATGATGTGTCCTTATTTTCGTTAAATTCTAAAAAGTCTTTAATTTCTTTCTTTATTTCTTCCTTGACCAAGTCATCATTGAGTAAAGTATTGTTCAATTTTCACGTGTATGTGGGCTTTCCATTGTTTTTGTCATTATTAAAGACCAAGCTTAGTCCATAGGGTACAAGGAATTATTTCAATCTTTTTGTATCTGTTGACGCCTGTTTTGTGACTAATTATATTGTCTATTTTGGAGAAGGTACCATGAGGTGCTGAGAAAAAGATATATTCTTTTGTTTTAGGATGAAATGTTCTATATATATATATCTGTAAAATCCATTTGGTTCATAACTTCTGTTAGTTTCATTGTGTCTCTGTTTAGTTTCTGTTTCCATGATCTGTCCACTGCTGAGAGTCGGATGTTGAAATCCCCCACTATTATTGTGTGAGGTGCAATGTATGCTTTGAGATTTAGTAAAGTTTCTTTTATGTATTTGGGTGTCCTTGCATTTGGGGCATTGATGTTCAGAATTGAGAGTTCATCTTGGTAGATTTTTCCTTTGATGAGAATGAAGTGTCCTTACTTACCTTTTTTGATTACTTTTGGGTTGAAAGTCAATTTTATTTGATATTAGAATTGCTATGCCAGCTTGTTTCTTGGGACCATTTGTTTTGGTTGTTTTCCATCCTTTTACTCTGAGGTAGTGTCTGTCTTTTTCACAAAGGTGAATTTCCTGTATGCAGCAAAATTCTGGGTCCTGTTTATGTATCCAGTCTGATAGTCTATGTCTTTTTATTGAAGAATTGATTCCATTGATATTAACAGATATTAAGGAAAAATGATTGCTGCTTCCTGCTGTTTTTGTTACTAGAGGTGGAATTATGTTTGTGTAGCTATCTTTTTTGGGGGTTGTTGTAAGATTAGTTCCTTGCTTTTTCTAGGTTGTAGTTTCTCTCCTTGTGTTGGAGTTTTCCATCATTTACTCTTTGAAGTGCTGGATTTGTGGGACAATATTGTGTAAATTTGGTTTTGTCATGGAATATCTTGGTTTCTCCATCAATAGTGATTGAGAGTTTTGCTGGGTATAGTAATCTAGGCGGGTATTTGTGTTCTATTAGGGTCTGTATAATATCAGCCCAAGATCTTTCGGCTTTCATAGTCTCTCGTGAGAAGTCTACTGTAATTCTTATAGGTCTGCTTTTATATGTTACGTTACCTTTTTCCCTTACTGCTTTTAGTATTTTTAATTTGTTTTGTACATTTGATGTTTTAATTATTATGTGACTGGAGGTATTTCTTTTCTGGTTTAGTGTATTTGGAGTTCTGTAGGCTTCTTGTATATTCATGGACATCTCTTTCTTTAGGTTAAGGAGGTTTTCCTCTATAATTTTGCTGAAAATATTTACTCGCCCTTTAAGTTGGGAGTCTTCACTCTCATCTGTACCTATCATCTGTACCTATTAGGTTTGGTCTTCTCATTGTGTCCTGGATTTCCTGAATGTTTTGGATTAGAAGCTTTTTCATTTTACATTTTCTTTGACAGTTGTGTCAATGTTTTTCATGGTATCTTTTGCACATGAGATTCTCTCTTCTATCTCTTGTATTCTGTTGGTGATGCTTGCATCTATGACGCTTAATCTCTTTCCTAGGTTTTTTTATCTCCAGTGTAGACTCTTTTTGAGATTTCTTTATTGTTTCTACTTCCATGTTTAGATCCTGGACGGTTTTGTTTAATTCCTACACCTGTTTGGTTGTGTGTATGTGTGTGTGTGGTTTTTTTTTTTTTTTTTTTTTTTGCAATTCTTTAAGGGATTTTTGTGTTTCCTCTTTAAGAACTTCTACCTGTTTACCTGTGTTCTCCTGTTCTTCTTTAAAGGAGTTATTTATGTCTTTCCTCTATCGTCATCATGAGAAGTGATTTTAATTCTGAATCCTGCTTTTCTGGTGCGATGGGGTGTTCAGGACTTGCTATGGTGGGAGAACTGGGTTCTGATGCCGAGAGGTAACTTTGGATTTTGTTGCTTATATTCTTGTGCTTGCTTTTCTCCATCTGGTTAACTCTAGTGTTACTTGCACTCACTGTCTCTGACTGGAGCCTGTCTTTCCAGTTATCTTGCTTGTGTCAGAACTCTTCAGGGTCCAGATGTCTCTGTGATCCTGTGATCCTGAGCTCCAGCTGCTCTGAGTGCAGTGGCTCCTCTTGGATGTCTCAGGATATGGTGTCTTCATGGGAGCAGACCAGCTAGGTGTTTGCCTCAGCCACAAGGACCAAGCAAGGGGTGGAAGAGGAGTGGTATTCCTCAGGGGCACGGTTTGGGTGCTTAGTGGTTTTTGAGCACACCCTGCTTTCAGTTGTAGCTCTGGGGCATGGGGTAATGGACAAGTGTTCTTATCCATTGCTCTGAGTTCAGTGGCTCCTCTAGGATGACTCGAGATATGGTGTCTTCACAGGAGCAGGCCAGCTAGGTGTCCAGCCACAAGGACCAAGTGAGGGAAATGAGCCATTTTTATCCAAATCACCAAAATCTGATTGCTGCTGCTGCCCACTGATATTGCTGCTGCTTCTCCTCCAACTCCTCCTCCTTCAAGACATGCTCTTATATATTCAATCTATCTCAATCTATTTTCAAATTCACTATTTAGCAAGTAGTTTTGAATTCTTTTTATCTTCCTACAGATCTGTTTGCCTTTGCCTCCTGGGTGCTGGGATTAAAGGCATGTGCCAATAATCCCAATCCTGAGGTTGAACTAATATGCAAACCTCAGTGGTCTAAAACTTTCTTTGTAGACCAGGCTGGCTTTGAACTCACAGAGATCTATCAAATGCTGGGATCACAGGAATGGGCCATCGTGTCCAGTTTTATGTGGTGTCTGGGCATCAAGCCTCTAAGTGCTATTCAAGCACTTTATCAGCTGAGCTACATTAGCCATTTTCCCGCTTCAGATCTCAGCTGGTGTTTTCGGGACAGTCTCAGCCCTAAGTCTGAAATCCAGGACAAGCAACTGGACTCTGTTCCACTAGCTACAGTTCAGCCCATAACATATCCAGGGCAATCAGAGCAAATCTTAAATTTCTGTGGATGTTCACCGCTGAGATTGGTCCCTATGATCCTGTAGCCATTAGTTCCTTGGTTCTGATTGCAGTAGTTGGTGCTGGGCTTTGGGAAAGTTCACCTGAGCCAATAAAGTCTCTTTAGGCTTAATGAGTCAGGGTTGTCTTTTTTGCACCTTGTTCAGAAATAGCCCAAATGGGCAAGTCATTGGAACTTTTCCTGAGAAATCTGGTTCAAGAGATATGGTCCCTGATTCAGTGAGCAAGCTGAGTGGGTAAAGGTTGCTGGCACTACACCTGACAGACCTGACTTCATTCCTCAGAACCCACATGGTAGAAGAAAAGACTGATTTCTTCATGGTGTTTCCTGATCTCCACAAAAATCTACACACATGCATTCACTCACAACAATAAAATATAATTGTTTTTGGAAAATAAAAATCGGGCCCAGTGATAGAAGCTGCTTTGGGAGAAGAAGAACTGTCATGAGCCAAGCCAGGGGTGAGGCTTCAGGAATATCATTCTGACTCTCAGATGAAGCTTGGAATCAAACCTGGAGCTGGTCTATAGCTCGGCTATAGACCTTGGTAGATACTAGCCTTTCAGAGTCTTTTGCTCACACTGTGAGGCTGATTTATTAAAACTTTTAAATGTGGGGTTAATGCTTTCTTTTTTCCTTTCTGTGGGAGACAGAGTAGCATGAAGCTTAAAGTAGCATGTCCTGAATAGGATGCTTCTGAGAAAAGTGAAACAGACACAGTAGAGACTGAGGGGCTTTTTCTGGGGCACAGGTGTACATCTTCCCTTAGATCCAATATGGTTGGGAAGTCCCTTCTTTCTCTACTCTCTTATAAGTGCACAGCTTGCATTCATAAAGGCCTTACCATCCTGACCCAGTAACCTCCCAAGGCCCTGCATCCTGATGTTAGTACATTGAGGACTCAGAGCTCATCATGAGAAAGTGTATGTGGTTTAGAGTCATTTGAAAACCTGGTTTCAATGTAATAATCCCAGACTCATTAACATTATAGTTATTTGAGCTACTTCAAAATTTAAAGATTGCAAAGGTACTCCCTCCTGTTTGAAATTGGCTTCTTGGGTTGTGGGAGATAGCTCAGTGGCTAAGAATGCCTATTGTACAAACATGAGGATTTAAGTTCAGAGTCCAGCACTCATGTTAAAAAAAGACTGACTATGGTTGCACACATGCCTGTAATCCCAACATTGGGGTGGGTAGGGACAGAGACAGGAAGATGTATGATGTTTGTTGGCTGCCAACTTAGGTCTAGGCTCAATGAGATACCCTGTGTCAAATGGAAGGGATCGATAGCAGACACCATCCTCCTTAGGCTTTCGTGTGTATAAGCATGTGCACCTATACACACATGACACTTGTACATACATGGATATTTTATGTCAACTTGACACAAACTCAAGTCATTTTGAGAGATGGGAATCTCAATTAAAGAAATTAGTTTGTAAGATCAGGTTGTAAGTCTGTAGGGCCTTATATAAATTAGTGAATGATATGGAGGGCCCTACCCATTGTTGGTGCTACCACACCTGGGATGGGGGTTCTGGGTCCAATAAGAAAGCAGGTTGAACATGTCAAGAGGAACAAGCTGAGGAGCAGCACCCCTTCATGGCTTCTGCATCAGCTCATCAGCTCCTATGTTGGGGATACTGCCCTGCTTGAGTTCCTGACCTGATTTCCTTCAGTGATAGAGTACAAAGTGGAAGTGTCCGCCACATGAACCCTTTTCTTCCAAAGTTGTGTTAGTCATTGTGCTTCATTACAACAACCCTAGTTGTGAACCCTAACTGGGAGACCCATACACACACCATGCTCACCCCCCCACACACACACACACATAAAAAAACTGAAGTTCACTTCTTCTGGAGTGTCCCAATTCTAGTGAAAGTTCAGGAAAATAATCCAGTAGTAAGTGGGGGATGGGGATGAGTGAGAGCTTGAATCAGTCACTAATTGATCATTCTTTAAGCAGGTGTCTTTGCTGTGAGCTACATACGTGTGTCCTCTTCTGCTGCTCTTTTTAAATTGAGTATATGTAGAAATGACTGAATAAATAATTAGTCTCTGACCCCAAGTACTCAGGGTGGGACTTGTCATTCCTTCTTTGCTTCACGATTCACCTGCAACCTTCTCTCTGCCCAGTGTCCTTGAATCTCAGTGGGAGCATCCCTACTGGAAGGCCTTCCATGACCTCACACTCCATCGTTTCTACATATCTGTTTAGTGTGCCCTTTGTATGTCTTTCTCCTCTGAGGCAATGCATGAAGCTGCCCATTTTGTGCTAGATACTCCAGGACAGGGATGTGTCTGTGTTCCCCATACCCAGTACTTCCAGCACACACCAACTGCTTTCAGTGGACATAGGAATTTCCATGTCAAGACAGCTATGATTGTGGTAGAATTTCAAGTCTGTTTGACTTCTCTGCAGGCAACCATCAAGCAACTAGAACATCTAAGGGGACTCATGGCAAGTCAAAAGCTTAGTCTGCTTAGGCCAGTCCAAAACAGTTCAGCCCTTCTTGCCAACACTGTCAATCCTCAATGTGATGACTAGTTGAGGATTCCTGGTGTGGTTGTCCTCCTTCAAAGAAAACCATGGCAAATTCATTTTTCTTCCCTGCTAACAGTGACAAGGGAGCCTGTTGCCACAGACACTCTAAGCACAGTCTGCCTTTGAACAAAAGCATCACTGTGGGTAGCAAAGTAGTTGGAAAATGGGTAAGCTTTTGTTGTGATGTTGCTGAGCCTCCTGGCCTCCTTTGTTCTGTGTGTTGTCATGTAAATGTTCTGAAGAAGAACAGCTTGAGTTGTATCTTCAACCTTTGACTCTGAATACCAAAGTATAGGGGAAGTATATGGACCTCGGAGGCAGATGATATCCAATTTGAATCTTCTTATTGGCACAAACTCATGCCCATTTTTTATAATATATAATGGAGAAAGTAATATTCTCATGTGGAGTTGATCTGTGCATGACATGAAGACACATCTGTAACTGGGCAATGGTAGTGCACCCCTTTAGTCCCAGCACTTGAGAGGCAGAGGCAACTAGATCTCTGAATTCAAGGACAACCTGGTATACAGAGTGAGGACAGCCAAGGCTACACAGAGAAATTCTGTCTCTACAAACCAAAGTAAATGCAAAACTTAAGAAAGAAGCTTTATTTGGTCTGACATACCAAGGTCTGGTCTATAATGGCAGGAAGTTAAGGTAGCAGGTCATCCTGGTCATGTGGTGTCAGCAACCAGAGAGCAAGAGTGATGGGATGCTTGTTGACCAGCTATCTTCATTTTGCACAGTTCAGGGTCTCAGCCTATGGAATGGTGACATCACAGTGGGTGGATCTTCCCACCTCAATGAACACAACCTAGATAATCATCATAGGAATTCTTAGAGGCTAAGCTCTGAGATCATTTTAGATTCTGTTACCTTGTCAGTTAGTACTAATAACCACTGTGTACCCAATAAATCTTTGTTGTTTTTCTATGTTTCTACCTGTTGATCTTAAGGGTTGGTCCTTAGACTGACTTGGTCAGCAATAAAATGAACTAGCTTTCAGGTCCTATGTGTATGAATTGTTAAATGGTTTGCCATCTAGCTTGCATGTCACAGGGACATCCACAGACACTGTTTAGTGAGGTTTTATGGTAGCATTAGCTACCATAGTAGAAAGAACAGTACGAGATTAAAAACACCCAAGAGGCTGCATCAAGGTTGGAGTTGAGGCCAAGAAACAGATGAGATACAGAACATGCTACTAGTCTCAAGAGAAGTCTTGAAGGCAGTACAGAGCAGAGAGATTGAGATGACCCCAGGATGCCTCAGAGACAGAGCAGAGAAACCATCAGCAAATGTCTTGTATGTAAAATTTTAATTTTAGTTTTGTTGGGAGAAAAAAATCTGACAAAAGCAACTTGGATAAGGCAGGCTTTATTTTGGCTCTAATTTGGAAAGCACAGTCCCTCATGGTAGCAGGAGCTTGAAGTGGGGGTATCTGCAGTCAAGAAACAGAGAATAATAAATGTTGGTACTCAAGCAGTTTTCTTTTTTCTTCCAGTCTGGAATAAGATGTTCATGGAATAGCACCACCTACATGTAGAGTGAGTTCTCATTCCAACCCTATCTAGAAAATTCCTCAAAGACATGCCCAGAGGCTTGTCTCCTAGGTACTCCTAGATCCCGTCAAGATGGCAGTTAATGTTAACTGTCACAGTAGATGTCATGGACCTCTGTGCATGACATAGCAGTAGCTGTCTTAGAATCAAAGCAGCAGTGATTATGCATAACTGACAGCCATAAGACTAACATTCCTGTGTTCACTCATTGTCCAAGAGGCATTACTTGTTTCTGGGGGTGTTGGAAGTGAGCTTAGCTGCCAGCACGTTGTGCGTGCTTTTGTAAGCAACCCTTTGCCCATGCTCTTAGCTGTAACTCCTGGATTCAGCTTCCTGGATCACTCACCAGGCCAGACTTGTTCTTTGTTCCTTTGTTCTGTCCTTGGAACCCTGCCTGGGATAAGCTGACACTTGTTCATGTCTCCCCAGGAAAAGTTAATGCAACAGTAGGAAAAAACTACCCAAGAGGGAGCAAGGCATGATGGGAAGCAAGTGAATAACCTACCAACAAAACACAGCCTCCCACTCCACAGTCACACAGCAAAAATCACCCACAGCAAGAGGCTGGGCCATGTGACTCTCAAGGGCTCCAAAGAGCTTTGCAGACTGGGATTTGACATTTAACTGCTCAACAGGTTGCTGACTGGCTTCTGATTTTTTCTTTACTCCCCTGCTGTATCTGGGCCCCAACCCCTCACCTTCTTCCTCTCACCTTGCCTTTTATCTGTTTTTATCACCTTTTCTTGCAAAGTTAGGGAAAGGAAAGTCCCTCAGACTTTCTCTTTGACTAGCTACCATACCCAAGATTTCTATACTGTCTTCATCCTTTACCCAAGGTATCATCTCCAGAAAGGACTTGCTAAGATGTCAACCTAGTACTTGATAAGTTGTGTTAACGTATTAACTTAGAGAAAAGTTGTCATTATTAAAGGTGTGTGCTTTAAAGAAGTGTTGTAAGGTGTGAAAAAAACATAACAATTAACATTTTAGTGGTGTTTGTAATTGTGTATATGTTTATGTGGTCCTGGGGATTGAACCTAGAGCTTCACATGCTTAGCAAGCTGTTTGCTGCCCAGCTATTCTCCTAGCTTCTTTTTACCTTGAGTAGGGTCTCACTTTGCTATCAAGGCTGGCCTTGAACTCACTCTGTATCCCAGATGGGCCTTGGATACTTGGTGCTGTGCATTGTGAGAAGGTTAAACAGCTTGAATGGTGGGGATGTCCTCCTGTCCCCTCCCCATCCTCTCTTTTGGTTCCTGACAATAAGGTCAGCAATTTTACTTACCATCTCTTTATCATTAGCAACTACACTAATGTAGGCCCAAAGCACCAGTGCTCACAAGTCATGGACTGCAGTTTCTACAACCATGAGGCTTTCTGATACCAACACTTTCCTCTTAGAAAAGCTGATTATAGGTACTGTTTTGCTGTAATAATGGAGAGCTCACTATCACATTTTGGTTATTTCCTTCCATCTTTGGTTATTATAAAGAATATTGTTGTATATACATAGAATCTGAGTCTCTGCCTTATTTGTGTGTGTGACTGTGTGTGTACGTGTGTGTGATCATGCATGTGTGTGTTCCATATTGGCAGGTGTCTGCACATGTGTGCCAGTACTTGACATCTAGAGTCTTCCTCATCTTACTTTTTGAGATCAGTTCTCTTACCAGGGTTAGGGTAGCAGCTCATGGATTTAGCTAGACTCACTGGCTACCAAGTTCCAGGGTTCCTCTCATCTCTGCTGCCATCACTGACTTTTTACATGGGAGCTGGGGATCCAAGTTCAGGTCTTTGTACTTGTGCAGGAAACACTTTACCAATACAGCCATCTCCTTGGTCACTGTATTTAACTCCTTTTCTGGAATTGCCAGAGATTCTGTTTATTACCTCACAGAACTGCTCTGCTGTTGATAATTGCTTTTAAAAAGCATTTTAACTAAAGAGAAAAGAGCAACTTCATTTCAAAAAGAGTTGGAAGGTATAAGTGTCCAGAGCCTGTGGTGCTCCTGAAATGATGAGTTTAAAACAATGAGAAAGGAGGTAAACACTGAGAAAGAGAGAGGGCCACATAGGAAGTTGGTCTCTGAGCCCAACAACAGGCCCAGTGTTGATCTTGCCCCCTTGGGATACTGATGCTGGGTGGAGGGATTGAGGGACTGGTGAGAAGGAGAAGGAAGGGAAAAGAAGGAAAACTTCCAGCATTCCAGGGTCATACCTAGGTGCATTTGAACCCATTAACTTATTTAATTATCAAAACAATCCAGCAGGCACCCTTTTTGTGTCCAAGACAAGTCTTGTCAGAAACTTAAAGTTTGTAATTTTTATTGCTCTTAACAGCAGTAAGGGATAATTTTTAAAAGAGGTCTGAGAGTGAATGTGGAGAAATGACTCAGTATAAGGAGGTCTGAGACCCTCCCACTTCTCACCTCCTTCAACATCCACCACACATGTGATACACAGACATACAGGCAAAACACCAACACATAAAAATAAATTTTAAATTAAAATAAAAAGGAGGACTTGCAAGATGGCTTCACTTTCTTGTTGATATAAAGATGATAGCTATACAAGAATGATAATCTCTCCACAGGTTGAAGAAACAACTTTATGAAGATTTTTTTTGACCTTCACACACATGCTGTGGCACGTGTTCCTCCATCACCATCACACACACACACACACACACACACACACACACACACACACAGTAATAATAATGAAAAATTTTAAATCTTTTAAAGGAAAGAAATGATACTGAGTCCGTCAATTTCACATAAAATTCACTCTAATATATTCTTGTTGTGCTATGTCAATCTTCTAGTAGGCATACAGGTTACATGTTTGACTGGCTATAGTGTATCTTTTTAAGGAAATTGTTACATTTAATTAATATATGTGTGTATATTGCTTGTGCCATGGCACAAATGTGGCAGTCAGACAACTGCGGGGGTCCTTCTCTCCTTCCCCCAGGTGGGATTGAACTCACTTCATCAGGCTTAGTTGCAAATGCCTCTACTCACTGAGCATCCTGCCAGCTATGGTCACTTTTTAAATTGCTGCAATAATCCTTGTCATCTTAATGGGTGAATAATAAACATCAAATGTTTTCACTTTAATTAACCACTTAGTTAAACATTCTCCAAGTGTTGAGGATATATAAGTCATATCTAGTTTTATAATGCATTTTAGTTGTACTACAGGTATTTATTTGTACATAGTATACAAAACAAAAAACAAAGCTTGGCCGGCTAATACAACGTTTATACCAATATCAAAAAACAAATCTTCATGCAAACTGCACAAGTAACATGCATTTAGTGTTTTCTGCACTCTAAGGGCTTTCATTAACTCAGGGAGTACACATGCTTTTCTCCTTGTGTATTTCTACACACGGGTACTGCATAACATGGTATCATGTATTTTAGCTGCAATACAGGTACTTATTTGTACATAGTATACAAAACAAAGAACAATGCTTGGCCAGCTAATACAGGGTTTATACAAAAAAATCAAAAGAACACGTCTTAACTCAAACTGCACCAGTAACGTGCATTTAGTGTTTTTTAGTCTCTAAGACTTGTCTTTAACTCAGGTAGTACACATGCTTTTCTCCTTGTGTATTTATACAGACAGGTACTGCATTACATTGTATAATGTGTTTTAGCTGTAATACAGGTACTTATTTGTACATAGTATACAAAACAAAAAAAAAACAATGCTTGGCTGGCTAATACAGGGTTTATACGAATATCAAAAAAAACACGTCTTCACTCAAACTGCACAAGTAACATGCATTTAGTGTTTTCTGCTCTCTAAGGGCACATAGTATGCCAAACAAAGAACAATGCTTGGCCAGCTAATTCATGGTTAATACGGATGACATAAGAACATGTCTTTTTTTTTAATGTGGGGAAGACTGTTTAGTAGGCAAAGGGCAGGACAAAATAGAAAACCTTCCCATGACTAGTCATGGAAAAGACCACACAGACCACAGATGTTGGAGGGTGGGACTTCTACTTGCCTGTGAAATGGGATACATGTTCCTTGGGCCATCTGAGGAAAATAGGGGTTTTAACATGGGGGGCATAGGAGCAGGGTGCACCACAGTATTTGATGGGTGCACCCCTGGAGGCTGAGGGTGGACCACCAGGGCAGCTGGGTGGACTCCAGTAGGAGGCTGGGGGTGCACCTATGGTGCCTGAGGGTGAATTTCAGGGAATGAGGGGGTGCACGCCAGGGGCTTGAGCATAGACTGCAGGAGCAGCTGTGTGTACCCCTGGAGCCTGAGAATGAATTCCAGCTGATGAAGGAGGGTGGAACCCTGGAGCTGGTGGGTGGACCCTTGGGGCTGGTGGGAGTATGTGAAAGACACCTCAATACATTATTTTTACTGTTTCTGTATGCCATTAATACAGATGTTAACTGTAGTGATATTGACTGCTGTTAGTTGAGATCTCACTGTTTACTGGAGGTTTTACAGGATTGTTTCCAATTCTCCCTGAAGCATTGCAAGACAAGCACTGGTACAAGAAACAAATAACTATAGGTCAATGGGTTGTAAAATCCCTTAAAGTTTCACATGTTGGTGTTAAACACTTCAAGTCTAAATTAATAGAGTAAGCTTTTGAATTGTCAGGAACTCCCAGTAGGGGGCCCGCTGTACCCTAGTTATGTGAGGTTAGTAACAGATTTGTTGAGACACTTTTTTTATTGGATATTTTATTAACATTTCAGAGGCCAACCCCTTTCCCCATTTCCCCTCCCTAGAAAACCCCTATCCCGTGCCCCCTTTTCCATTTTGCTTTTATACAATTTTTTTAAATGTTAATCAAAGTTAATTAAATAACTTATTAAATAATTAAATAAATAATATAATAAATAATCAAAGTTAAATAATTAACTTATTAAATGTTAATAAGTATGGTAATGCTCAATCAGAAGTGTAACCTAATACCCAACCTAGCTATGTAAACTATCTTTGACTGGTGGAGACATGTGAACTTCTGCCTCCATGCCCCCTCTCTCTTTTTCTCTTTCATTACCTAGCTTCTCATCTACTTCATCTTCTGTTGAGACACTTTTTTTACTTTGAAAATTACCAGCTAGAAGCAGCCTATCATAATCGTGTTCTGCTTTGAAATATGTTCTTGACATTCCACTAGAATTGACATTTTGTTTTTTATCTTTTCATTTTCATGATTAGAAGACGTTTTTGTTGTTACTGGTGGGTTGTTTTGGAGGTTGGCAGAGTGCTTGCTCCCCATGTGTGAGGTTCTGGGTTCAATCCCAGCACTGAAGAAAAACAGTTGTACTTGAAAACTTATTTTGGAACCTCACTATTGCTTATCTATGTGTATTTAAATATATGCTATATAAAATAATTGATATGGAAGAATGACTTCAAAGAAACAGTAAGGCAGTTCTATTTTTTTAACTTGTAAAGAAACCTAATAGCCTATTTTCCTTTTGCCTCTTTCTAACTTCTTCTTTAAACATTTGTGTCCTAGTTTCTTTTCTGTTGATGTAATAAACAGCTCTGACCACAATCAGTCCAGGGAAGAAAGGATGTAATTGGCTTATATGTCTAGGTCATGTCCATCATTGAATGAAGTCAGGGCCAGAAGGAACCTGACGGGATGATGTTTCAGCTATGCTCAGCTGCCCATGACCACCTGCCCAGGAAATGGTGCCACCCACAATGGCTGAGCTCTTCTATATAAATTAAGATAATGAAGACAAGTTCTCATATGTATGTTCACAGACCAACTTATAAAGCTAATTACTCAGTTGAGACTTTTTTTTGAGGTCTTCTAGGCAGTGTCAAGTTCACAATTATTAATAACTAGAACAATACTCCTCTTTTTCTTTGTGTAAAATGTGGGTGTTTCAGGCCTGACGGGTCCATTAAGAACGTTGCTTCGGTGGACATGGTAGAGCACACCTTTAATCCTAGCACACAGGAGACAGAGGCAAGGAAATGTTTTTGAGTAGGAAACCAGCCTGGTCTACAAAGCAGGTTCCAATATAGCCTGGAGTACATAGAGAGACCCTGACTCAACAAAAAAAAATGAAAGAAAGAGAGAAAGGAAAAAATCAACAAAGAAAGAAAGAAAGAAAGAAAGAAAGAAAGAAAGAAAGAAAGGAAGAAAGAAAGAAAGGAGTAAAGGAAGGATGGGGGGAGGAAGTAGGGAAGGAAGGAAGGAAGGAAGGAAGGAAGGAAGGAAGGAAGGAAGGAAGAGAGGGAGGAAGGAAGGAAGGAAGGAAGGAAAAGAGGGAGGGAGGGAGGAAGGAAGGAAGGAAGGAAGGAAGAAATAATGGTGATTTGAAAGAAAATGACCCCCATAAGCTGATTGGGAGTGGTACTATTAGGACATGTGGCCTTGTTTGAGGACATGTGTCACTGGGGACAGGCTCTGTGGTTTAAGATGCTCATGCCAGGCCTAATGTGGCACTCTTTTACTTTGACCTGCTGATCCAGATGTAGAACTCTTGGCTTCTTCTCCAGCAGCTTCTCTGTCTGTGTACCAGCACACTTCCTGCCATGATAATAGTAGACTAAACTTCGGAACTGTAAGCCAGCCCTAATTAAATGTTTTCCTTTATAGGAGTTGCCATGATCATGATGTCTGTTCACAATAAAAAAAAAAAAACCAAGACAGAAAAATGGAAAAAAGGAAGGAAGGAAAGACGGAAAGAAGGTAATTACATGACTAAAGAATTCCTTACTTCAATAGCATTTTGAATGTAAAAGTAGTAGTTATTTGTAAAAAAAATTTTCATAACAGTTTAGTATCTAACATTAAGATTTAATGTTTAAGCCACTTTGCAATGTCTTGTATTTTAAAGTATTTTAGGAATACATTTCAATTGAAATAAACCAGTTAGATCATCACCTAAATAAAAATCAGGATATTTTATGCTGGGACTGATGGCATATGCCTTTAGTCCATGCATTCAAGAGGAGAATCAAACACATTGATCTCTGTGAATTCTAAGCAACATAGCAAGTTTCAGGCCAGCCAGGGCTGAAGAATAAGACCCTTTCTCAGAAAAACAAAGCAAACACATTTTATGGTACAACACTTGTCTTTCTTTATAGGAGGTGTGGTTATTGATTTTTATTTTCTATTTTACTGAATGAAAAGGAAATTGGCTCTCAACCACTAAATTAGTTTTACAGCAAGTTTTATTTTTAAAAAGCCAGTATTATGGTGCAGTTCAACTTTAGCATTGCTAGGAATATTACAAATGATCAGCAAGTTCCTACACTACACGCAGCTGCTCTCTGCCCTGTGGTCTTGCCACTTCTTGACTAGGCCCCAGCAAGCAGTCTTTCCTTCTCCAGTTCGCCTGCCTCAGAGTAGCCTGTACCATCTCAGCTTTCCACCCCTGTGTTCGGCAGTCCCAAATCTCAGCAACCCAATAAATCAAAACTCTAGAAGCTTATAATTAATCAGTCAGATTTATATATCAATAAATTCTCCATTCACAAGATGCCCACAGAATAAATTCAGAGCCAACTGATGATGATACAAGCTGCCCACCTAGATTCGACAAGTTACCTCAATTATTCTATCCCTATATGATAAAGGTTCCCTGTGGCTGTTTAAAGCCACACAGAATCTGAATTGTCCTGTTTGTCCTCTATTTCCCTTCCCTTCACCTATGTCACTCCTTGTCTCTGTGACTCTTAGCCCCGCTTCCCTTTTCCCTGTCCAATCACAGGCTCCTTGTGTATTAATATTTAAATTAATTGAACAGGGAAAATTCTGCTACATTTTTTATCTGTTTAGATAAAAAATAAAAAGTCATTTTTCTTTCAAATATAACTTAAGCACAACTATTGCCATTCTCTCAAGTCTGTTCTTTCATTGTAAATAACCTGGGTTGGCTATGAGACTACAAGTAGTCTTTCAACCCTGTTAGAAATCCGAGAATGACCAACATTAACTGAAAATATATAGGAAGTCCAACACAGCTTCCAGAACTGAGACAAGATGTAGAGATAGCTGCCTTCCTATCCAGCTCCAGTAAGTCAGGAAGGTGGAGCATCTGTCTTCAGCTTTCTGGCCCAGGATCATCTGACAGATCGTTGAGAAACAGGAATTATTAAGGAGTAGCCTGTTCTGTCTTTTCAGAACTAAGCTGTCCTAACCTGTGCATTGTGTTTTCTCAAGGACCATACAGGTCTGCAGGAGAGATAGGCAATTTTTGCCCAGTGGCCACCCAGCTGCAATGCACCACCTCACCAGGAGGCACAGATTCTTCTTTGAATCCATGAATGGGAAGCTCTTAGGAGCATAATTGTCTCAAAAAGAAGTGAATAAATAACATTAAATGTTACATTGTGTGGATTTCTGATGTTTTTGAAAACCAATTATCTATGTAACATAATCTGGACTGTTGTCTGTTAGTTACTGTCAGCTATTCCTGATTAAAATATCTGAAACACTCTAACAAGAAACTCAAAGCCATGAATTTGCTGTTTCCTTTAACTCACAGGCTTAAACATCTCAGATGAGTTTATAATAACAGTTATAAAAGAACTGGGTCTTGTACTTTTAAATTTGTTGTATCAATAGAAGAAATTAGACCAGTGATACCTTGATTCTGCATTAAAATAAATTCTGTACCAAAAAAGCAATTATGACTTCAACTTAGTAACTATTATAAAGGTTTCTACCAAATGAGATACGGCTACACAATCAATTCTAGCTATTTCTTTCCTGTTACAATTATGATCACTTCTAAATTTCCCAGAAAGGCAACCTTAGAATAACCACCTCCAGCCCCAAAGCCCAGGGACTGGGATGACAACTCTTAGTAACTTCTATCAGAATATGGGCTTTGAGATATTTTTGAAGGGGGATGAGGGAAGGTAGGGAAAATAGGAAGTTGGATGGCCTTAAGAAGGCCACCCGAACAATTGATTTAGTTTCTGATGTCTGTGTACTGACTGGATCTGGCTGAAACTCCAAGATATCAGTAATTCAAGCAGGTCAGTTCAGCCTGTCTGACGATGAGAGTCACCAAAGCTATATATTTTGTAATACACAAATCTCAAAACAAAATGATAACTTTTTTGTTTGGTTCTCTGGAATCTAATTCTCTGAGGGTCTCCCTCTATGAAATCTGATCCATACTACTCTGGAAGCTGCATAGACACTGATTGCTTTCTCTAAAAATCCAAAGACAAAACCTTCCTCCCAAATCAGCATAACTCTGAGCCAGCAACCAGAAAAACATTTACATTGGCCTCTTTCCCAGAGGAATAACATAACCACAAAACTCAAGATCACACTCATCTTGAAAATTAAAACAATTCAAAAAATGAAGTAAACTAAAATACTGTATGTGTCTATTCTTAGGCTTTTTGTATTGTGCCAAGCAGGATAATAACCCAAAATTCCCGTGGAGCCCACGACACACAGAATTTGAGTGTCCTGTAAGGCGTATTAGAGCAGTTTTTCTTTACACCATCTTTAAAGTACTTGATTCACACTTCTATTTATACCTGCTTATAAGCTCGCAGTTAGTCAAAGCAAGATTTGAACCCAAATTTCTCGTGAAGCCCACATTAGATAGATTTAAGGGTCCTGTAAGACCCATCAGAACAATATATCTTTACACCATCTTTACAGCAATTAATTTATACTTTCATTAATACCAGTCTATAAGAAGCAGGTAGTTTTTACTTGTTAAGCTCTCTGTCTAGAGCAGCCATCTTGTTATACCATTCATCTGTTTAGCTCTCTGTCTGGAACCACAGACGTTTGTAATTAATACCTATTATAATATCTATCTGTTGAGCTCTCTATCTGAAGCCACAGACATTATTAACTAATACCTGAGCATAGCCGGTAATTATCACTGCTCGCTCTATTTGGAGTCAGAGACTATTTTTCCCTATCCTAGTTCCAAACCAAAGGTGAAATTCCCCATGTGAATC